>CAUJAV010000116.1:0-82124 GCA_963082835.1 Leptogaster cylindrica | reverse complement strand
ATATGCGCGTTTCACTTTGTTTAAGGAAGACTGATGTGCATGTATACAATAAAATTTAATGGAAAATTTTGAAATATTTATATATAAATTACTTATAAGCAAAATAGGGATGGCGGTTCTTGCAAAAAAGCCGGTTTCAGTAATTTTGGGTTTTCACTCCCTAAGTTCAACCTGCAAATTCACTAATATAGACAAAAGACAAAGTAGGGGTATTATTTTGTTCGTTGACCTTATCTTATTTTCGAAAAGGAACATTTTTTCTTAACATACATGAAGTTTAACTGCATTTGCTTACTCCTCACGGCATAAAGAGGTGAAAAAAAATCAGAATGCTTCACTTTGGAGGGGTGTTTTGCCATAAGGGTTAGGTCTGAGAGAATTTTGATGTTCGCAGACCCCACCTAAAAATAGATGAGGAATATTTCTTCCGAAAAAACATTGTTATTTTTCCTAACGGTTCACTCTGTACGGCATGTTTTTTTCAGAAATTTGCAAAAAAAATGGGTAAGGGTAGGGGGCGGGTGGGGGGTGTGGTGATAAAAAATATGTAGAATTAAATAACGAACAACTTTGCCTAAGACATAAATTTGATTGGAGTTCAAAATAATGAATTACAGGTAACGATTTCAAAGGCAGTCCAGTTGACCTTGAACTGTAAATATATCAAAATTTTGACGACATACAGCAAAACGGATGATAAATTCGAGCTCAGCGGCCCAATTTTATCTTAGAATCGTTTAGTTTGCTCAATTTGAGTTTTGGCTGTTGCACAGTGTTATTAAATAGATTTCATTAAAAATTATATTAGTAAAGACATACTTCTAACAATTTTTTTTCTATTAAATCTTCCGAAAAGAACTTATACATGCTTCGTTAAACATAGTTTCTAAAATACATTTCGTAAACTGACAAATAAGCGTTCGTCTGATATACCTAGATCATTGAAATCGGTGCGCCCAAAAAATTCGTTCCCTTATTAATAATGTAATATCTCCATAATTATTAAAGATATTGACATGCAGTTTTTTTTATAAAATACTGCATTCAATTGGCAACAGCGTTGTTAAATAAAAATGTACTCCATGGAACATTTTTTTTTTCTAAATCAATAAAAACTGACAATGAACTCAATATTTTTCCAAAAAAAGATGAATTATGGGCACTTTCAAAAGGTTTTTTTTTTATAAAAATTTTTTTTTATGATAGACTAGGTAATTATCTTTCATTTGAGACCATATTTATCCAAATCGGTGCAGTAGTTTTGCTTGTAGAATTTTTTAAAGATTTTTGTATAAAAGTGGCGCCATCCCTTATCCTAAGGGATGAAACTTTCGCTGCTTCGGGTCAAATCGCTTGTTTTGGTCCCTACTATCACTGTGCAAAGTGGCTTGCTTCCATCACAAAGTGCAGCTTTTTTTCCATAAGACCTAGGACTATAATAGCTTTTTGAACTTGATGACTTCCTGCTTAGCCCTGATGCGTTTTCCTCCTCTTGATGGCTTTGGTTCCTGCTTTTGTTTTTTCCTCGTCTCGATTAACTTCTTGTACTGCTCGATGGTTATTTTCTTTGGCCCTGCGTTGGCCGGTGGATCTGCGCTCGTTGTAACCACTATTGGTTGGGCTAGTAGTGGCTGCCCTGCTGGATATAGAGTGATACCTTCCAAATTTCGTTCAGGTATCCGCCTTATGGCTTCCGCTGCTTCTATAATGCCGGCGATCCTCTCGAACCGTCTGTCAAATTCGTCTTTCATCGCCTAATAACAGGATGGTGTCGCTCTGTAGAAACCTATCTACAATGTCACGGCCGCCATGTAGTATTCCGAGTCAATTCCTGAAGATTACACCCACTTGAGTTGCTCAAGGTGGGCCCTTAGAGATGAGGTTGAGAACGTTGCCTGGGAGTAGCCACAAGGCTCGACTCCGGGTTAGAGTGGCTATTGCTAGGCCTACTCTGAGCTAATAGGGAACAGAGGCGGAGTATGCTAAACAGCAATTGCTCCTAATCAAAAGTCTTGATTTCAACTGTTCTGTTTATTAAAATTTGATTCGACTTTTATAGTCGTTATTGCCTATCAATACATTATTAGTTTGTACATAAGAAATTATTATGAACAGCTTACCCAATTGGGAATTCCGTATCGGAAAGCAATTCAGCAATTTAACATTTTTGGGTTCTGGTCAGCAACTTGCACATGGGTTAGAAACAGGTTGCTTATGTTGCACTTGATTCGCCATGTAATTGCTTTGGGCGCAAAATGCTTGCCCTAGCATAATTTGTTTTTTTGCATTACTTCGGGCATTGCCCCAAGTGGTGTCGTCGTCACCTGGGCACCGCATGTAATTATTGAGGTGTCACAATGTTTACATTTTTTTAATCATTGTGATGCCGTGACTTGCAGTTATTTTAGTTACCCATTCAAATATTGCAACTTGCAACTTGTTACGTTTTTATTTTCTTTTGGCTGTAGCTAACCCATGCTGAGTGTTCTGTTACACTCTTCACCTTGCAGACCAGCTGCGGATATCGGTACGGCCTGTTAAGAAATTTGCGTAACCCTACCATAAATTTTCAAGGTCCGAGGAGAAAATATCGACACAGGAGTAAATGCCATGCTCTTCTAGTCCATCTACCATATCTCTCTTCGAAAGACTTCCATGGTAGTACGACTATGAAACAGAAAAGAAAACTCTTTCGATATTTCTCGACGGCTTCTTTATGGTTGTTTCTGTTGCCAGGATGAGCATAAGAGCCCATTTTTAATAACAAACGTATACTCAAGAGGTTACGGAATTGGAACTGTATTCCCTTTCCTTCAATATATTAAGTATTATATTTTTATATAACTTAACATTTTTGAGCTTTCGCCTTGAACTTAGGACCGACTAACTCGTGATGAACCACTGCTCACAGGAAACCCTTCTCCACTTCAGTCCTCCAAGGTCTCATTCGATTATTTGCTACTACCACCAAGATCTGTACCAATGGCGGCTCCATGTAGGCTTACGCCAAACACTTCTACGCACACCATTGTACCCTCCTACTCACTAAAGTTTCAAAATTTAGTATAAATTTATGTTTATATAAATCATATACTTTAGCGGTGATGTACAGGCATACAACTTGAGCGCCATCCATTTTAAGGGCTAGTTGCTTCGGCAGGTGAGTTGTTACACACTCCTTAGCGGATTACGACTTCCATGTCCACCGTCCTGCTGTTTTCAGCAAGCAACGCCTTTCATGGTATCGGTATGAGTTGTTAATTTGGGCGGCGTAACATCACGTTTGGTTCATCCCACAGCGCCAGTTCTGCTTACCAAAAGTGGCCCACTGGGCACAATATATCATAGCCTTCACCTTCATATCAAGAAAGGTAAGGTTCTTACCTATTTAAAGTTTGAGAATAGGTTAAGGTCGTTTCGGCTCTAATGCCTCTATACATTCACTTTACCAAATAAGATTATGTTATACAATATTTAATTGCACCAGCTATCCTGAGGGAAACTTCGGAGGGAACCAGCTACTAGATAGTTCGATTAGTCTTGCGCCCCTATACCCAATTCTGACAATCGATTTGCACGTCAGAACTGTTTCGGTCTGCCATCAGGGTTTCCCCTGACTTCAACCTGATCAGGTATAGTTCACCATCTTTCGGGTCACAACATATATGCTAAAGGTACGCTCTAGTTAGAGGCATATATAATATAAATAAAATTTATATCAAAATGCATAACTGTAAAGAACGCCCCTGGATGGAATATATATTTCAATTATATATATATAATCCCATATTTTTTAGAAACAGTGAAGTTAATTACGCCCTTAGGTTTATTTTAAATACCTATTGACTTGCACACATGTTAGACTCCTTGGTCCGTGTTTCAAGACGGGTCCCGAAGTTATCCTAAATCTCTAAATCTATAGCATTGTTAATCATATAAACGCATATAATTAACATAAATATATATAAATATCTATGTTATTACAACATGTAAAATGTTAGCGTTATATATTAAAAAATCTGTCAATAATTTATCCGTATTTGCATTTAAATTAGATTTTATACTTATTATGAACAAAATTCATAAAAATGTATAAACTGATCAGAGCAAACCTTTTGATAAATTTATATTCAAATATTAACAGATTACAATGTCCTTATATGAAAAAATTGCACATTATCAATATATTAATATAAGTTTAATACATCTTTAACGATTAATTTTTCATATTGGACATTCAGGTCCATCGGGCTTAACCACTAAGCAGTTTCACGTACTATTTAACTCTCTATTCAGAGTTCTTTTCAACTTTCCCTCACGGTACTTGTTTGCTATCGGTCTCATGGGTATATTTAGTTTTAGATGGAGTTTACCACCATATTAGTGCTGCACTATCAAGCAACACGACTCTTAGAAAACATCTTCTAATAATCATTCTTTCTGCCACTGTAAATACCTCCGTCCGCGCACCGTCCATGTTTGATTTTGTATTTTAGTTCGAAATAAAAACTTGGGGTGTTGATGATACAAAATGCACATACACACACTTCTAATATAATTTTACCGATAACTCAAATTTAAAATTATCAATTGGAAATATTATGAACAGTTAGTGATTGTTTTTACTTATCATTGAAACGAAACATATGCAAAATATTAAATTTTATCTAACTATATGCAGATGCACCCCTTCGGCTGATTATGAGACGCATAATAGTGAAGCATTTCACGAATGCGGCGAAATTTTTTGGATAAACTTAGGGGGTTAATATAATATATTATTCATTGTGGAAATATTTTGTGTCCACGCTACTAGGTCTAAGGCGCTATGGAGTGACACATAAGGCGTTCATTCAATATGTGCTCGAGTGAGAAAGAAATAGGCTTACACATTTATAGCGCTTCCTTTTTTTATACTCTAAGATGCACCCCAAGTTTTTATTTTAAACTAGATGTAACCAAAATACTGCGGTATAAGTAGAAAGTTTATTTATTAGTTTTTAGTGCTTTTTAAAATAAAACATTGTTATTTAATTTTTTTAATTTATTAATTTTTTATTTTCTTAGTTTTTAGTGCTTTTTAAAATAAAATTTTGTAATCTAATTTTTTAAGTAAAATTTTATTTCTGATTCCTTCGGTGGACCATACCTTTTAACGTGTGAGCCGAGAGCACGGTGTTATCAATAAATATATACTTATATGCGCAATGCGCATACATTGTCCAGGTGTTTACCACAAAACATATCCAACTGAATATATTCATATAGTATTTATTTATTATTATAATATAAATAATATGTTATACAAATATTACATAGATATACAGGGTGTTTCAGACCACCCGTCCACCCCTAAAATCTCTCAAAATTGGCAACCGATTGGAAAATAAAAAAATACGTGTCAAATATTCTTTGAAAACCTATCCGATGATACCAAACTTGACCACCCGCCCCTCCCCCGGTGGATGGGGCGGGGGTTAACTTTAAAAAGTTAAATGAGAACCCCTATTTTTTATTGCAGATTTGAATTCCTTACATCAAAATAAGAAACTTTTGTTTGAAACATTTTTTTATTTTCATTGATTATCGTAGAGAAATTTTGAAATAAAAAAAATTCAAGCAAAAATAAAATTCCAAATTCATTATGAAGAAAGTTTAATTGTTGCTTGTAATTACTTACATTTATTTTCAAAATAAAATATTTCAATAGGAGCAAAAATTCGACTATGTCTTTTATCGTTAGATTGAAACTAATAAACCTCTCTTTTATACAATTAATTCGAAACCAAATCGGAAAAGTCCATGCATTTCCATGTATTTTGTTCATGCCTACTGACAATTGACATTTCATTTTATTTTGGGTATGCCTGCTAACGGTGTGGTGTTAGAAGTCTACATATTTAAAATCGCTGCCAAAAACGTAAAGATTTCTAAAATATCAAATCTATCGTCACAACAAAATAGACATCCTAAAGAATAAATAAGATAAACTTTCACTAAATTGGTTGGGTAGTTTTTGAATAATAGTGAACCGCGCTCAAGTCCGTCCTTGAGCCTCAAAAGTCGATTTTCGCTAACTCTCAAGATCTTCAATATGACCCAAATAACACATGTCAGGTACCAAATTATAGAGAAAATCTCCTGAATAAAATAAATGTAATATTGTTGAATTTGGACCATTAGAAAGTAGAACAATCGAGAAAAATGCTTTTTTGGCAGGGGGAATCCCGAATCGCCGAAATGAGCAACGAATCTTTATTTCAAAATTTTTCTACGATAATCAATGAAAATAAAAAAATGTTTCAAACAAAAGTTTCTTATTTTGATGCAAGGAATTCAAATTTGCAATAAAAAATAGGGGTTCTCATTTAACTTTTTAAAGTTCTCCCCCGCCCCACCCACTGGGGGAGGGGCGGGTGGTCAAGTTTGGTGTCATCGGATAGGTTTTCAAAGAATATTTGACACGTATTTTTTTGTTTTCCAATCGGATGCCAATTTCGAGAGATTTTAGGGGTGGACGGGTGGTCTGAAACACCCTGTATATATATAATAATATGCAATTAATGGTGCTTTCAGCTTTAGTAAATGATTATAAAATCATATTAGAAAAGCTCCCACTCCATACTTCTTGCGGTGTTACTCATGTGAGAAATAGAAAACATTTCTTTTAAAAATATGAAGAATAGAATTACCCTCCCCTCAGCTAAAAAAGAATCATAACAAAAATGTGCATCGACCAAATAGGCGCAAATTTATCCTAATTCAGAACTCGCCAGCACACAAAAATCTCCCCCTCGTTGAGGGCAAGGAGAAAATATGCGTGCGTGTTTCGAAGCAGGAAACTTGTTTTCGGTAATGAACTACCGCTGCTCAGCGACATAAAAATGTGCGCAGGCAGTAAGCAGTCTTCTTCTTGGCAAATGTTAATTTTGCCTTGAAATTGACTGAAATGCGTATGCACTTTCAGTAATACGTGATTAACAATTATGCTCTAATTGCAATGATTTTGACAATAAACATATTATTTTTTTTTTTTAAAACATCTCTTCCTGAAATCTGTGCTATGGAAAAAAAATTCATGAAAATTTATGTGGTAGAAATTGGTTAAAAACTGCAATATTTGTTCCCAGCAGTGAAACAGAGAAACAGAGAAACAGAGAAACCGAAAACGAAGTTAAATAAAACCTTGTAAAAACCACTGAATTTGTTTAAAATTGTTCTACAGAACACTCCACTGAAATTCTATAAGAGCAGTAAAACGTCTTCGGAATTCAATAACAAATGCAAGTAAAACTTAAGAAGATTGACTGCTTTTTGTTGAATTTAATGTAGATTATGAAGATTCTCGAAATCAGTAACACAAGAAGGACCAGAAATGTTAATAGTATTTAATTGGAACGGACTCACCGGAGTTTAGCCTAGATTCCATGTATGAGGATGAATCCCTAAGTGTTCCAGAGTAAGCCTTAGTTATGAGCTAATGTTGCACACAAGCAAGCGTGATATATGTTGGCGCAGACCAGAGTTTCCTTTCCTGCCTCGATTGCAGCTTGAACGAGTGCGGAGGACGATGATAATATGTACTAATGTTGTCACAGAGCAGTAGCTTAGCGCACAGTTCTGCTACAGCACACCATAACCACGTTGAGAATATGGAACAATGGCAAAGAACAGTAGTTGAAAGCACAGTTATGCTTCAGCACAGCATAGCCACGTGTAGTGTATGGCACAGAAAACAGTAGTTCGGGCAACTAGAATTACGGTACCGATTATGTGAAAGTACCAAGATCAAAAGGCAACGCGAATCGCGAGGATTTTCACCAAAATCATCCGTTTTTTGTGCTCCAATTCACTTAGGAGATTTATGCGGCGATTTCCTTAGTCGGCACACGCAGTAAAGTACTTAGCCGAATTAAGCTACACAGGTAGTCGTTATGCGCGAATAATTTTTCCCGGAATTTTTAACGCAAGTCGCGAATCCGGCTCGAAGTACCAAAATGTTAGTTAGAGTAGTCTGTTAGTAAGTAAAGTAAACGCACTTTTATACAACTAAGTCTTTAAGTTTTATTTTAGCGGCACGTCCGCACTGCCCAGTAGTTAATTAGAGAAGCTACAGAGATTTTACAATTTGATTTTAAGCAAGCAAGAAATTTCCAGTTTACAGTTATTGTTTACAGTTCTGAAGTATTGAGCGTTAGAATGCAAGCCATTGGTTAAAGGCGGTAAAATGATTAGGCAAAACTTGTGATAGCAAAATTACAGTGACTTACAAAATTAAGTAGGCAGGCAATATTAGAATTTAAATTAAACTGAATTTAGAAGATCATTGAGATGCCTGAAGATGATGAGAGCTTGACTCTAAACACTAGTTTTCTTATAGTTATTAATAATCTTAGTGCTTACTTAGTAGAGTTATAAGAATCATATTGAATTAATAAGCTTAGTGCTTACCTAGTAGAAGTCTATAAGAGTCATATTGAATTTGGATTTTGTTTTGATTATTAGTTTCGACATTGTAATTTCAAATTTCGTTACTATTAGGAGTAGTTAGATGGTATTAAGTTGAATATAGTCTGGTCTTAGGGTCGGTTGGCTGAGTTAGTTGCATTGAATTTTGAGCTGGCTTTACCTTATTGATAGTCAGTAGTTTTCTTACTATTTTTACTAATACGAGTAGTAACATTAAAAATACTTATTTTTAGTGGTAAGTTATTAAGAAAATAGTACTCTAGGTGGGAGCCTGAGTACATTAAATTACTAGTTAATCGTACGTTGACTTGTTGGAACGAGCTCATTGATTTATTGATCCACGGTTTTGGTTGAATTTTTAGGAAATTCAACTCAATAACATCGATATTGAACAGAAGAGCTTTACGATGGCACCTTCGGCTTCTAAGCGCCCTGCTGAGAAGCGGCAGAAGGGCAGCTCATAGGAAGAAGTAAAAGGGGCGAAGGGTGCCCAGCAAACACAAAGTTAAATAAAACGACTAATTAAGGGCTATGTATTGGCTAATTATTGGTAAATAGTTAAAAAAGAGCTATTTACCGAATATTTAACGGCTATTTATGATTTGTGTGACTATCGGCTAAATATTGGCAAGTAAAATAGTTAGTTATCAGTTACTTATTGGTTATTGGTTATTAATTTCATACCCGGAAACAAAACATTAATTGAAACGGTTAATTAATGGCTAAGTATTAACTATTTATCTGTAAATGGTTAATTTGTGGCTATTTATTGGTGTATTTACTTATTGAGAATATAAAGTTAATTAATACGGTTAATTAATGGCTATTGTATTTACTATTTATCTTAAACTATTTGCTTAAATATCTGAAATTTTTGAAGATGGATATTAGTTAATTAATGGTAAGTTAATATTTCATTACGATACGTCAAAATCTCGCTATCATAAAGAGTAAATTCTCATAAAAGTAAATAAAAAGTGCCGATATTGTTAAAAATGTTAATACAATGAAAACGAAAAGGCCGGGTGATCATTTTATTGACAATAAAAATATTTTCGCGATGATTTTTGTAAGTATGTAATACAATAGGACAATATTAAATCACGAGCGCATTCTTGAAAAAAAAAAAAAAGTTCAGTGACAAAATGAATATATGTATAAGCTGGCCACGTCTCAGATAGATAGATAGATAGCCCAGGGTATACGCTGCCGTTTCATATGTAAGGAGGCCCGGGTTCGAGACCAGTACGAAGTAAAAAAAAAAAAGTTATTATAATAAAATAATAAATTCTTTGTGCAGTCCTATAGTCATAACACCGGGAAATTCATAGCATTGGAAATGCCCTAACCAGAGAAATGTTAGAAATTTTTTTATTTTTATATGGTTGAATTACGGGTAATTAACAACTAATTAATAGATATTTAAATTTAAGTTATTTAACAGTTTATTAAGGCGCCCTTTAATTAACTTGATTTGATTAGTTAATTAATAGCTAATTAATAGGAAGTGTGTTTGCTGGGTGGGAAGAAGGTACCCAAAGTTAAAGATAGAACCGGTGAAAGTACTGACTCAGAAATGAGTACTACAGAATCGGAAGGCTTCTCGGAGACAATAGGACAGGGGAGTAGTGGGGGTATAAGTGAAATGGTGATGAAGAAAAACGGAAAAGCGAGTGGGGGAGAGAGGCAGGTGGTGAAAAGAGGAAGTGGTGGTAAGAATGGTTCGGGAGGCAAGGAGGTGGTTAGGATAAATAAGAGTTCCAAGAAGCCTGCCACGAAAGAAGGGATGTCCGGTAGTGAGGCTCGTGCTCCTCGAAAAGCAGCATCGGGCCACGACAGTGATGGCACGCTGCGAACAGACGCTATGGAGTTTCAAGAAAGCTCTGGGGTTTCTGCTATGGAAGGTTATTTGAGCGCTACTGCAATAGATGACGTGTCGGGAGAAAAGGCCAAGTTTGTAGGTAGGTCCAAAAATAAGGGAGCGGCTAGCTGTTATAAGTAATACGTATTACCATATCTCCTACTTCCCTGGTAATGTGCAATTATGCTCATCTGTTAACAATTAAAGAATTTCTAAATGCGTCCTTCGCAAATTTTATGACACCATCTGGAGATCCGCAAGGTAGTTTCCGCAATTAGGAATTATTATATGGATGTATATTTAGGTTTCTAAGAAGGATATTATGTAAATTAGTTCCTAGTTAAGAAAATTACATATTTACTTTTAAGGTTTCAAGTAGACCATGCGGAGAAATAAAAAAAGAAAAGTAGTTAGTTAGTTGCGAACCTGTGAGCGGCGAAGTCCTAGTTAAATAAAAATTATTTTGTTTGAAAATTTTCTTAGTGTTTCATTTGATTAAAAACAAAACTGGCGCAGTCGGTAGGATGCGCGTCGCGGTTTTTTTTTTAAGGAACAAAAATATACCGTGTGCATCTAAATGTTTTAACGCGCGATGCGTTTCTAAATAACTTCTGTTTTAAGTGAAACACTTTTTAGTGAATATTTGTTAAGGAACGAAATATTCCGCACACATCACAAGGGTGCAATTTGAAAGAACTTACCGCTATTTAAATCAAAATAATTTGTTTTGAGTGCTTCGGTTATTTATTAAGTACTAAATATACCGCGTGCAAGAAAATATATATCTTTTAATGATATAAAAAAAAACAGTGCAACAGAACAAAACACATAAAATTTTCAACGAAAAGAAAATAAACAAACAACCACCGTTGCAAAACATCCCAAAGAAGGACGAATGTTGAAGGATGACCCCATTACCACTAGTAATCTGATCAACGCCTCAACGTGGGAAATAATTCACCGTACATGCTCCATTTCCACGTATATCAACATGGTCAGGTCTTTTTTTCGTACTAAGAGATAAAATTAGTATTTCGAGTGCTCTACTTTATAATAAAATTACATATTAAATAAGATCTTTATATGACTAAGTGATTAGTGTTTTAAAATATATAATATATAAGTATATTAGTTATGCAAAATAATGACGAGTGGTTTAGAGCAGTAGAAGCCCTCTCGGCAAAGTCAAGGCAAATTTCGGCAATTGTGAGAAATTTTTTTGAACCAGAATCCATTCAATCCCCTAATAATACAGCAATATCTGGAGAATATTCCAAAATGCTCTCTCTCACAATAGACCCCTTAAAATATCTTTCCCAACTACCTTCTTTTAATGGAGATTATCGGGAACTACAAAATTTTACGGATTTGATCGATAAAGTCCAACCTTTTCTTTCTAAGTATGATGCCGCTTCGCAAGGCATATTTACAGACATAATAAAATCTAAAATGATAGGAAAAGCACGTGAAGTTATTGACATTAACGCGCACGTTTCATCATGGGCAGATATTAAACGTATATTGGGAAACAATTTCGGAGATCGCTTATCTGCCGAAGAATTGTTTGATGAACTCCGTAGTGTTAAATTCAAAACCCACTCAGTTGAGTTATACAATGAATTGAAAACAATTCTGAGAAGATTGAACCTAAAAACAAAAACTCTTTTAAACGGAAATGAAGTAGCTATTGAAAATACAATTAATGTAAATAAATCTTCTTCTCTAGCAATATTTAAAAATAAACTACCCGAACCAGTGCGTTCAGTCCTCTTTTGTAGAAACCCTCCAGACTTAGAAGAAGCAATGAATATCCTCCATGTATCAGGATATGCATTCTACGGAACTTCACAGCCCAAGCTATTTGATAATTCTTCATATAATAACGTATCAATGACACGTTCAAATACAAACAGAGTTCAAAACAGAAATCAAAATCACAGCATTAGGCAAAATGTAGTTCAACAAACAACCCCGCCCTTAAGTAACAATCGAAACAATTTTAACAGGATAAGACCCAATGAACAATCACATTTTATACCACATAATTTTATTCCTCGCCAGATACTAATTTGCATAACCAATTCTCTAATACAAATAATAATTACAATCCAAATCCTAACTTTCGTTTTGGAAATGGCTTCTCAAATAACATAAATATGAATAGTAATGGTAACCCAGAGCCTATGGAAATTGATTTAGTGAGAACCGACAACGGAGCAAACAATATTCATTCAGAAAATTTTCAGTCACAAGCCTCCAGCACAAGTTACCCTATATAATAGTGCAGTCCAACACAATACCTTTAAAATTTATCATAGATACCGGCGCAACACACTCGATTATTAACCCAAACCTTTGCCATCCTAAATGGAAAGTGGCACTCGAAGCACCCCTTCAGCTTAAAACTTTAAACCATATGGTAACAATTACCGAAACAGTTCGAAAACCATTATTCAAGGAATTAGGCGATTTTTCAAATAAAGTCGAATTTTTAGTCTGTCAATTCCACGACGAATTTGATGGCCTAATCGGTATCAATATTCTCCTCCAAATAGAAGGAATTGTTGATTACAAGAATAAACGTCTAATGACTGAATCAAGTAAGATAAAAATCAATTTCGATTTAAACAAAAAGAAAGGAGAAATTGTAGAAGATGATAATAAGTATAACGAAATAGAAATGAATTTACCGGTATCACAAAAAGGGGGATTAGATTTCATAAAAAAAACAAAATTTCAATATTATCAAGCAACCATCAAATAAAGTCCCCATTAGTGACCAATTAAGGATGGATCATTTAAACGCGGAAGAACGAGTTTCACTCCTAAACATTGTAAAAAAATTTTCTAATATCTTTTACGATGAGAATTCAGATCTAACCTTTACTAATGTTATTAAACATAGAATACGCACGTCCGACAATGTACCCATTCAGTCGAAAACATATCGTTACCCTCATATTCACAAAGAAGAAGTCCAAAGGCAAATTCACGAAATGTTAAATAAAAATATCATACGTCACAGTAATTCTCCATATTCTGCACCGATCTGGATTGTGCCTAAGAAGACAGATGCCAGCGGTGAATCAAAGTGGAGACTTGTCATCGACTACCGAAAACTTAACGAGGTAATCGTCGATGACAAGTACCCGATGCCTAATATTGACGAGATTCTGGAGAAATTAGGAAATTGTCAATATTTCACAACTCTCGATTTGGCGAAAGGGTTTCACCAAATTGAAATTGATGAACAAGACATCCATAAAACTGCTTTCAGTATTGAAAACGGACATTACGAGTTTTTACGAATGCCATTTGGTCTAAAAACGGCCCCCGCAACGTTCCACCGTTTAATGAACCATGTGCTGAAAGATTTCATTAATAAAATATGCTTGGTTTACTTAGACGATATTATAATTTTTTCGACATCACTTCAAGAGCATATAGACTCTTTGACAAAAATCTTCAAAAGGTTGAAGGAGGTAAATTTAAAGGTGCAAATAAATAAATCAGAGTTTCTTAAAATGGAAACTGAATTTGTCGGACATGTTGTCACCCCCCAAGGCATTAAGCCTAACCCAAAGAAAGTTGAATGTGTAACAAACTTTCCGATACCAAAAACACCCAAGGTGTTCAGGAACTAATAAAAAAAACAACTAAACAAAAAAAAATGTTAAAATGAAAATATAATATGAATAAACTCAACAATTAATTTAAAATAATTAACAAGGGAAAAACGAACAACAGTAATTCAAAGAGTAAAAGTGGCTACCCCTGAACATATACATCTACAGAACAATTTACACAACATGTGTCATAAACCATAAACGAAACACCGCATGAGACACAATCACTGGATCGCAAATACGAAAACATTTGGGAGGATTTAATAAGCTCCGCAACTACGTCAATGTGGCAGACCAACGTCCGGTGAACGAAGGATAACGGTAGGACGATCCGAATACTTCGAGGGGAAATGATGCGCAGCGAGAATAAAACGTTCTGACTTCACTTGATTGCGAACAGGGACATCGAGCAGACGTACTTCGATTACAGTGAATAGTGGTTCAAATTTAAACCCATAAAAAGAAAAGGATCGACATAAAACGAATTTTTATGCTCGCTAAGGTGAGACATCTTTGTTTTTACATGCGGTCTATTTAATAATTGTGCATGCAGAGGTTACTCGTTTTTCTTTTGTTAATTGGCATTATTATAGGTTTTTCTTCCTCATATAATTTCTTGAATTTTCAGTACAATTTTTGTTTCTTTTTTTGGAGTTGTCAGTACCTTCTGGTGAAGGATTTGAATTTTACGTTAAGTAGTAAATGGATTAATGCAGAAATAACAAATTGGAAGCTGGGTACAAATAAATTGGGAGAAATTTAAATTACACCTCTTTTATTCATACCGCTACACTTCCCACCAAACTGACGTGCAGATAAGTTTCCTCACATTTGGTGGTTCCATCCAGGAGTGTAATTTTTTAACCAAGTTACAACGATTCAGCTAACAATAAACCAGAATGTTGTCACCAAAGGGCATTGACCAGCTCCTACTTGAGGAGAGCGTTCTTAAGGCTAAAATTGAAAAACTAATTGCAAATGGTAAAAGGAGAGCAATTGCTAGACGGACACAGGGATTTTTTGAAACTACAATAGCAGAGTTGAAAAGATTGTGGCTAGAGTATGAAAAAATTGATTTACAGATTCACACAGAATCAGCAGACAACCCAGCTGAGAAAGCAAGTGAATATATTGATGACGAAGTCTTCGATAAATTGCAGGAAAAATATTCCGATTATTTAACAGATCTCACAGATGGTTTACAGAATCTAGTATCAGCCAGCAATCTTTTGTCAACATCAACGGTTTCCGATCCAAATCACTCCATGCAAGTTACGTTACCGAACGAACCGTCGCTGCCAAAAATTCCATTGCCAAAGTTTAACGGGGAATATGACCGCTGGCGATCATTTCGAGATTTATTCACGTCATTAGTGCACAATAATACGAACTTGTCCCCCGTCACGAAATTATATCATTTGAAGGCATGCCTAACTGATGATGCAGAACGAGTTCTTCGTCACACTCCGATCACAGCTGATTCATATGAACCAGCTTGGAAAAAATTACGGGAACGATATGAAAATAAAAGAATTCTTGTAAATCATCAACTCAAGGCACTCACAATGCAACCAAAAATGCAAGGTGAGTCAGCGAAGGGCATGAAGGCGCTCTTGGATATAACAGACGAATGTCTCCAGCAGTTAAAGGCATTAGATGTGGACACGTCTTCATGGGATGCGATAATTGTCTTCCTGTTAGTGCAAAAGTTGCCATTTCAAACCTTCAGATTGTGGGAAGAAGAACAGGGCTCATCTCAAACCCTCCCAACCATCAAACAATTTACGAAATTTTTAGATACACGATTAAAGGTTTTGGAATCGATAACGGACGCGCTGACTCCTAAGGCTCCTCCATACAAACAAGTACCTAAGCCCTCGTCTACACAAGTACTCCATGCACTCAAGGCAGACACTTGTCCAGCTTGTAACGCAAGACATTTCATTCAAAAATGCCCCAAATACTTACAAATGCAACCTCTTGCGCGAAGAAATCTGATTTCCACAGCGAAAAGATGTCTTAATTGCTTGTCGAGAGCTCACCAAATTTCGGACTGCAGTAGTAAAAATCGATGTTTTAAATGCAATCAAGCTCACCACACAACCTTACATGAAGATGCCAAGGAACAAGGTCCAGCAACTAGTTCGCACTTGGAATCGCATCAAGTAAAAGCCCAAACCTCGCTGGGCCAAGCAGGGACTTCGCACACCTTCACCGCAAAGGAAAATCCTCACGTTTTATTATCCACAGCGTTAGTACACGTGCAGGCAAACCAACATCAACCGTTGGTGTTAAGATACTTAATTGATCCTGGTTCGCAGTCTTCCTTTATTACAGAGTCTGCATGCAAACTATTACAGGCCTCTTTCAGTCCCACGGCAGTAACGATTACAGGGTTAACTGTAAGCCCAGCAGCTACAGCAACCAAGCAAACAATGCTGAAACTCAAATCGTGCGGGAACAACAAAACAACCTTGGAAGAAGAATTCTTAGTGTTGAACAGTATCACAGATACACTACCTAGGATTCCGATTCCAAGGAAAGACTTTGACCAATTCACGGATCTTCAATTAGCAGACGCAACATTTGCACAACCGGGAAAAATCGACGCGTTATTGGGCGCTCGAATTTATGCGAAAATTATCCAAGAGGGGGTACGGAAACCTCCTGGGTCTTCACTTACGGCACTAAGCACACTTTTTGGTTGGATTTTAATAGGCTCTATAACCACTCATCAGCAGGAATGTCAGACCTTTCTTACAACTAATGCAGATGTGCAACTTAATACAAACATGCAAAAATTCTGGGAGATCGAAGAAATCCTCCCAAAATCTCTCTTGACCCCGGAAGAAATTAAATGTGAACAGATTTTTATCCAGGAGCACAAGAGACTGCACAACGGCCAATACGAAGTAAAACTGCCATTTATTAACAATACAGAACCTATTCTTGGCAAATCAAAACATCAAGCAATTAAACGGTTCCAAAACTTGGAACAAAAATTCAAAAAAAATCCTCAGTTGGAGAAAGATTATACGAAATGCATGAATGAATATTTAGAGCTAGGGCACATGGATGAGGTCAAAGTGCCGTCAGAGGAGCTTCCTCATTATTATATACCCCATCACGCAGTGTTTAAAGACAGCAGCACTACAAAACTTCGCGTGGTCTTTGACGCATCCTGCAAAACGACGAATCAGCAATCATTGAATGATTGGCTCCTTAAGGGACCAACTCTTCAACCGAAGTTGTTTGCAACTTTATTAAATTGGCGAAAGTACCGAATTGCGTTAAATGCTGACGTAGAGAAAATGTACCGCATGATAAAGGTACATCCAGATCATCGCAAGTACCAAAGGATTATTTGGCGGAATCCAGAGACACAATTAATCCAAGAATATGAGTTAAACACTGTCACATTCGGCACGTCAGCAGCACCCTACTTGGCAATAAAAACAGTGCAACAATTAGCACAGGATGAAGAAAAAAATTGGCCTGCAGCAGCCAAGGCAGTCAAGGAAAACTTTTACGTAGACGATTTGTTAACGGGTACGGATGATATTAGAAGCGCGAAGTTACTTCAACAAGAATTGGTGAACATGTTCACAGCTGGCGGGTTTAATTTAAGGAAATGGGCCTCAAACAGTTCAGAGGTATTAAACCCAATTCCGACAGAGTACAGGGAATTAAAGGAATCTTTAATATTCTCAGAAGAAAACACCATTAAAACATTGGGCATTCAATGGCATCCTGGCATAGACCACTTTTCTTATAAATACACACCCACTAATGAGCGACAACAAACCACTAAACGAACAATGTTGTCCGCAATCGCGTCATTATATGACCCACTCGGTTGGTTATCTCCAGTTATAGTTCGAACCAAATTAATGATGCAAGCGCTGTGGATAACTGGGTCTGATTGGGACAAGGAGGTGACAGAGTCGATGGAATCAGACTGGAAGACATTCAGAGCTGATTTGCATAAACTAGCGTTACTAAAGATTCCCAGATGGGTACGTTACAGCATTGACAAGGACATGCAGGTGCACGGGTTTTGTGATGCGTCGGCTAAAGCATATGCTGCAGTGGTGTACCTCAGAACACAAACATCAGATGGGTCAATCTCGTCAATGCTGCTAACTGCAAAAACTAAGGTGGCGCCAACTAAGCCAGTAACGATACCGCGGCTTGAATTAAATGGTGCTGTGCTGTTAACTCGTCTGATAAAAAATGTAACCATCGACATGAAACTACAAAATATCCCCGTTTTTGCCTGGTGCGATTCGACGATTGTGTTGCAATGGATAAAAGAGCATCCATCGCGTTGGAAGACGTACGTAGCCAACCGAGTAGTCGAAATTCAAGAAACCATTAAATACGAAAATTGGCAGCACGTAGCAACAAGCTGCAATCCAGCGGATATAGCATCGCGAGGAACAACGGTTGAAAGTTTGATCAAGGATGATCTATGGTGGCATGGACCGAATTGGTTAAGAGAACCTGAAAATAACTGGCCCTGTATCCCAAAGGTATCACACAATACCACACTGGAAGAAAAACCGACTGCTGTGAGTTTGACAACACAAACAGAGAACAGCTTCCTAAAGCAATACTCGTCATACACAAAACTTTTAAGGATCACAGCTCTCCTAAGAAGATTCGTACACAATACCAGGAAGGAGGAAGGCAAGGTAACGGGAAACATCTCCAGACAAGAACAAGAGGATGCAGAATACACTTTCTTAAAATTAATCCAGCAAAGTTATTACCGAAAGGAATATGTCAGCTTAACGCGAGGAGAGTCAATTTCCAAGGAGAGTAAGTTATTAGGCCTAAATCCTTTCGTGGACGACAGAGGTGTAATGAGAGTGGGCGGACGGATTGACAACGCAACAATCTCATATAATCAAAGGCATCCAATTATCATTCCGAAGGGTTCATACATTGCCGCACTCATCATTAACCGAACCCACCGCGAAACATTACATGGTGGTCCTGCATTGGTATTAGCAACCACGCGTGCAAAATATTGGATAGTGGATGCAAGACGTACTATCACCACTCAAATACACAAATGCGTAAAATGCTTTAGATTCCGCAAGGAAGCGACCAGCCAGTTAATGGGAAATCTGCCGGCGTCGCGAGTGAACGTATCAAGACTACTTAGCCATGTAGGAGTAGATTACGCCGGACCCTTTACAATAAAGGCATCACCGCTAAGAAACGCTAAACGCTTAAAGGCGTATATATGTATATTTGTGTGCATGGTTACGAAGGCTATTCATGTTGAATTTGTGTCATCATTAACCTCAGAAGCATACATTGCTGCCTTAAAACGGTTCGTAGGCAGACGAGGCTTGTGCGCGGACATTTATTCAGATTGCGGAAGCAACGTCATAGGAGGGAAATCAATTTTGGATGCTGACTTAAAAAAGGCAATTAAATCAGCAGAAGAACAAGCAGCCAAATTTGCCTCATTCAAACAAATCAATTGGCACTTTAACCCTCCAGCTTCACCCCACTTCGGAGGTATATGGGAAGCGGCTGTTAAATCCATTAAATACCATCTACAGCGGACATTGGGTAACATAATCTGCACATTTGAGGAGTATGCCACAATGCTAAATCAGATTGAGGCATGTCTGAACTCTCGACCGCTCTGCTACATTAGCAACAGTGCTGACGAATCGATGATTTTAACCCCAGAACATTTTTTAATCGGCGAAGCACTAAATAGCATCCCAGAGGAAAACTTGATGAGTGTTTCAATCCCAAGTGTTCTTCGCTGGAAGTTAACTCAACAAAAAGTACAAAACTTCTGGAGTAAATGGAATAAGGACTATCTGAACCAGCTTCAGAACCGACCCAAATGGCACACCAAAGAGCGGAATTTCAAGATTGGAGATATTGTTTTGTTAAAAAACGAAAATACACCACCAGCAACATGGCCACTAGCAAGGGTGGAAAGGTTGTACAAGGGCACAGACGGGTTAGTCAGGGTGGTGGAACTCCAAACACAGAACACGATATTAAAAAGACCAATCACTAAAGTGGTGAAACTACCTATCGAAACGCAGGAAGGATCAGCAACCAATTATGAAACAAACTAAATGTTATTGTTGTCCGACTTTCAGTGTTGTGCTGTCCTCATGTAAAAAAAAAAAAAAAACCCCAATAATTAACTTAGAATATTACAGATGGATGCTTATGAAAATGACGTACTAGAGTTGTTCGATGCTGATGAGTTAGCGCATGCAGCCGATCCAGTTGTCGTTTTGGAAATGGCTTCTCAAATAACATAAATAAGAATAGTAATGGTAACCCAGAGCCTATGGAAATTGATTTAGTGGGAACCGACAACGGAGCAAACAATATTCATTCAGAAAATTTTCAGTCACAAGCCTCCAGCACAAGTTACCCTATATAATAGTGCAGTCCAACACAATACCTTTAAAATTTATCATAGATACCGGCGCAACACACTCGATTATTAACCCAAACCTTTGCCATCCTAAATGGAAAGTGGCACTCGAAGCACCCCTTCAGCTTAAAACTTTAAACCATATGGTAACAATTACCGAAAAAGTTCGAATACCATTATTCAAGGAATTAGGCGATTTTTCAAATAAAGTAGAATTTTTAGTCTGTCAATTCCACGACGAATTTGATCGCCTAATCGGTAACAATATTCTCCTCCAAATAGAAGGAATTGTTGATTACAAGAATAAACGTCTAATGACTGAATCAAGTAAGATAAAAATCAATTTCGATTTAAACAAAAAGAAAGGAGAAATTGTAGAAGATGATAATAAGTATAACGAAATAGAAATGAATTTACCGGTATCACAAAAAGGGGGATTAGATTTCATAAAAAAAACAAAATTTCAATATTATCAAGCAACCATCAAATAAAGTCCCCATTAGTGACCAATTAAGGATGGATCATTTAAACGCGGAAGAGCGAGTTTCACTCCTAAACATTGTAACAAAATTTTCTTCAAAATTTCATCTTTTACGATGAGAATTCAGATCTAAGCTTTACTAATGTTATTAAACATAGAATACGCACGTTCGACAATGTACCCATTCAGTCGAAAACATATCGTTACCCTCATATTCACAAAGAAGAAGTCCAAAGGCAAATTCACGAAATGTTAAATAAAAATATCATACGTCACAGTAATTCTCCATATTCTGCACCGATCTGGATTGTGCCTAAGAAGACAGATGCCAGCGGTGAAT
Source organism: Leptogaster cylindrica (assembly GCA_963082835.1). Lineage (NCBI taxonomy): Eukaryota > Metazoa > Arthropoda > Insecta > Diptera > Asilidae > Leptogaster > Leptogaster cylindrica. Next base: position 60,923 of record CAUJAV010000116.1, on the reverse strand, counting down.
CAAAGTGGAGACTTGTCATCGACTACCGAAAACTTAACGAGGTAACCGTCGATGACAAGTACCCGATGCCTAATATTGACGAGATTCTGGAGAAATTAGGAAATTGTCAATATTTCACAACTCTCGATTTGGCGAAAGGGTTTCACCAAATTGAAATTGATGAACAAGACATCCATAAAACTGCTTTCAGTATTGAAAACGGACATTACGAGTTTTTACGAATGCCATTTGGTCTAAAGACGGCCCCCGCAACGTTCCACCGTTTAATGAACCATGTGCTGAAAGATTTCATTAATAAAATATGCTTGGTTTACTTAGACAATATTATAATTTTTTCGACATCACTTCAAGAGCATATAGACTCTTTGACAAAAATCTTCAAAAGGTTGAAGGAGGTAAATTTAAAGGTGCAAATAAATAAATCAGAGTTTCTTAAAAGGGAAACTGAATTTCTCGGACATGTTGTCACCCCCCAAGGCATTAAGCCTAACCCAAAGAAAGTTGAATGTGTAACAAACTTTCCGATACCAAAAACACGCAAGGAGATTAAACAATTTTTAGGATTAAGCGGTTACTATCGAAAGTTCATTAGAGATTATTCGAAAATCGCAAAACCGATGACAAAATATTTGAAAAAAGGCAGTAAGATAAATTTCTTCGACCCTGGATACAAACAAAGTTTCGAAACTTTAAAATTACTTCTCACAAACGATCCAATCTTGCACTATCCGAATTTCAATAAAATGTTCACTCTTACAACCGTTGCTAGCCAATTTGCACTTGGTGCTATCTTGTCGCAGGAGAATCATCCAATTTGCTTCGCCAGTCGCACACTCAACGACCACGAAATCAATTATAGTACCATTGAGGAAGAATTACTGGCGATAGTTTGGGCCACAAAATATATCCGTCCATATCTCTTTGGTCGAAAATTCATTATAGAAACGGATCATAAACCTTTAACATGGTTGTTTTCTCTAAAGGAACCCAATTCAAAACTTGTGAGATGGCGACTAAAATTGTCTGAGTATGACTACACAATCCGATACAAAAAAGGAACTAACAATAGCAACGCAGATGCGTTATCAAGAATTGTAAACCCAGAACTAAATCTAACTGAAGAAATTAGAGCTATTCCACTTAGTAGATCATCTATTAATGTATTCAAAACTCAAATTATATTTAAGAAATCAGTTTCAGGTTCTTTAAGAATAAAAAAACAACAAATTTTCGACAAAAATCGAACCATAATATCTGTAAAAATTTTAGACGAACAAACCGCCATTACTATATTTAAAAATCACTTTCACCCCTACCGACTAAACGCTATCTTTGTAGAGGATGCAGAATTCTTTAAAGTTTTAGAAACAACGTACTTTCAACACTTCTCCAACAAAAGCAAATTCGAAATTATCCGTTGTGAAACGCTATCAAAGGACGTCACCGATGAAAATGAGTTAACCAAACTAATTGAAAAGGAACATTTGAAAAATAACCACCGTGGAATAGAAGAAGTATTCCAAGAACTTAAATCTGATTATTGCAACCCGAAAATGAGGGAACGTATAACACAATTTATCAATAATTGCGATTATTGTAATTCTGAGAAATACGTACGAAAACCACCCAAACCACTTTACAAATTAACTGAAACTCCACGTAATCCCAACGAAATAATTCATATAGATGTTTTCTACACCCTCCAAAATCTTCTCTTCCTCACCATAGTTGATAAATTCTCAAAACACGCTAGTGCAATTAGGATATCAGGTAGATCCTGGCCTGAATTTAAAAGAGCATTAACTCAATACTTCGGACAATTCGGTTATGTAAAGAAGATAGTAGCAGACAACGAATTAGGACTTAAAGCACTACCAGTAAGAGATTTTTTAAAGAAAATGAACGTAGAAATCCATTTTTGTTCTAATAGTAACCATACCTCTAATTCAGATATTGAACGCCTGCACAATACTTTAAACGAGCACATACGCCTTCTGAAACATGACGGCGAAAATAATAAGGGTACTGTAGAGGAAAAAATTCTTAGAACTATCGGATTTTATAATAATACCATTCATACTACAACCGGGAAAAAGCCTATAAATTTTATTATCGAAAAAGTGCACGAAAGTGAGTACGAAGAAATTTACAAAAAAAATTTAAATAAAAAACAAAACACAATCAATCGGTTAAATCAAAATAGAAATGATAACATAATAGAGACAGGGAAAAACTTCATTAGAGAAATTAGAGGCGGTAAGAACCACTCGAAGTACAGGAAAATAGATTCTAAGCAAATAATCAAAATAGATAACGATCATATTGTAGATGTAAGAAATCAATTAAAATATTATAAGAGTCATATAAAATGTAAAAAGAAATATCAAGACATTAACAATCCGGTTATTAAGACTAAACAAAAAGCATAAAAAAAAATGATGAATGTATTAAAATATTTTATCCTAGTAAGTACTTGCAGACAAAATTAATAATTAGCATATAAACATTTTACATTTCGATATATATATAGGTAGACATAATTTCTTCGGAGCTTCAATCAAACGATGGGGCTGTTATAAGTAATACGTATTACCATATCTCCTACTTCCTTGGTAATGTGCAATTATGCACATCTGTTAACAATTAAAGAATTTCTAAATGCGTCTTTGGAAAATTTTTTGACACCATCTGGAGATCCGTAAGGTAGTTTCCGCAATTAGGAATTGTTAAATCGTGAACTAAAACAGTCCGCTTAACTAAAGTGAAAAAGGGTGGATCAAAAGCAATATGTTCGCCAAAGTAAAACACTGGTTAAAATTAAGAAGCAATTTAATTCAATATTAATCAACTTATAAAATATTTACTAATATAATGAGAAATGATTCTAATAATTCAATTCAATTTTAATATCTACTGAAGGTAATTTAGTGATTGATTAACTCAATGTTCTTGGAACGTGGGTGATTAATTTGGCCTTGACTTTGCTAGTGCCTCGTGACGTCGTTGGTGATTGCTGTAAATGATCGTGTTAGATACGGTACCTGTGAGAGGGCCCGTCACCCGAACAATCTCAGTTCACTTCTCACAATTTGGTTATATGACGACACGTTTGAACAAACACAGTTCAAGGTTAGTACTAAATATTTGGGAGAGAGCGGCAAACTCAGCCTGAATGGAGGATTGGCAAACTCAGCCTTAAGGGGAACTGGGAAACTCAGCCGTTTTGAGGAAAAGGCAAACTCAGCCTTGGATTAGGAAAATATTAGCAACCTCAGCTAATTTGTACTTACCAAGCTAAGGCAAGTCATTCTAGTCAAACTCAGACTTAGACTGAATTATTCTTAGTATCGTGTGTACTTTTATAGTGAAAAGGTCTCTCCTGAGTCGAGAGCTTTATGACGTGTTGGAGAAAATCTGGTCGAAATTCGATCGAAAACTGATCGAAGGTGATCAGCTGTTTCACTTGCCATGGTGTCGCAGCGCGACATAAATCTCACAACAAAAATACCAATCCTCCAAACAATGAAAATAAACAAACCATTTCCCCCTGTCATCCACAAAACATGTGACTGTCATATTATCAGTCACAATCACTCAAGTAACTCGCTCCAAAAATGACCTAAAATACGTTCCACGCTCGATCCTCACAAAATCTTCCACGCAGTTCGTTGGGATAAAATTCATCCCCACCACAAACGAACGGTTGATCCCAGCTCCGAATTTGTATAAATTCACAAGCGGAGCTAATAGAAACTAGGTTTTTGCTCAGGTTTCCACCGAGTACGCGCCTCTAAGATCAGGTATACACCGGTCTTAATTCCCAGTTCTGGTATACACCGAACGAAATTCCCTACCCACAACAAGGTCGGTATACACCATCTTGTTCCCTCCAATCATATTTGTTTTCCACAGAAATATTTAATTTTTGTTTGAAGTCGGTATCCACCACTTCAATTTGTACAGGGTTTCGCGACACTAACGGCATCTCATTTTCAGAGAGTACAGTGTCAACGGCGAATTAGTTACCGCAGCGGCAGTCGAAAATTTAACATCACGATTAGTTGAATTACGGAATTTTATTTATTTGAAATTTAGATATATATTCGCATCTTTGTTAAATTATCATTTTGTATTGAATTATTATTTGCTTGAATTATTATTTGCTTTTTTTTTCTCTTTTTGAATTATTGTTATTTTCTTCTTTGTTAATTTTAGTTTCTTTTCTTTCTTTTTTTTATAGTTCTTTTTTACTTGATTGAATAAATTATTATTTATTTGAACATAAATTAAAGCAAGTGTTTTAAGCCAACAATCTGATCCTTCACCTTTTACAGGAAACATCGGGGCAACAATTAAATTCATTAAAAATTGCGTTCTTCGTTCTTGAAGTTGATTTCGTTGTTCCGTCACTCCATTACTATTGCATTTCTGAATTTTTCGTAACATTTGGTCCTTCGAGCCGGATATATTGTTGGCCAAACGCTTGCTTTTATTTAAAAACAGTCAGGTCGAAAAAGAAAACATACGGGTAATTTAATCCTATTTTTTGACTAAACAGTCAGGTCAAAAATAAAACATACGAGTAATTTAATACTATTTTTATTAAACAGTCAGGTCGAAAATAAGACATACAATACGACTAATTTAATAACTCTGTACTGCAACAGTCAGGTCGAAAATAATACACACGGGTAATTTAATAATTCTTTATTGCCTCTCACAAATCTGAAACAAGTTAAACAAAGAACTTACAATTAATACATACACACGTAAACGATACAAAATGGATAAAATTATAAAAAATCAACACGTGTTGAAACAAACATTGGATCAAGCGCATTCCAATTTCAAAAAAACAAGCGATCACAGAAGGAAACCTGCCTACCTGAGAAAACGTATCGAACACGTAAACACACTATGGGTAGAGTTCGAGAAGAATCACATGGCAATTAGCATTGCAGACGACAAAGAATTTGAGAATTGCAAAGAGGCATTAAACGAATATTTCGATAAGGAAACATATGAAAAATTCGAAGGAATATATTTCGAATTCATCGGGGAATTGGAGGATATCCTTCAGGAGAAGGAAGAAATGGCAAGTGCGACAGCAGACACGGAGGGACAACCTCCAAGCAACGGGGCTCCGACACGAGTCGAAGTGAAATTACCCCGTATCGACTTGCCAAAATTCGATGGGAACCTCAGATCATGGAGGTCATTTCATGACATGTTTAAATCCCTGATCTACACCGACAGTCGCATCCCAAACGTACAGAAACTTCACTATTTGAAATCGTGCCTAACTGGAGAGGCAGAACGGTTAATTAAACAGTATGATGTGATAGATGCAAACTTTTCAGCTGCGTGGGAGACATTGATTGAACGTTACGACAACAAACGCGTTTTAGTCACAGCACAGCTGAAGGAGCTTTTTAATCAGGCCACGGTCAGACATGAATCGAAGGCAGCAATCAAGGAGCTATTGGACAACACGAAGGAGTGCATGAACGAATTAAATGCGCTCGGGGTCCCAACTGAAAACTGGGATCCTATGATCATACACATGCTGGTACAACGGCTACCGCATGAAACTCATAAGTTGTGGGAACAGGACATCTCAAAACATAGGGAACTGCCCGACTTAACTGAGTTGTACGACTTTTTAGAATCACGGGTTCGTACACTGGAGGCCATGGTAGACACTAAAACCACTGGCCGTTCAGCGAACACTTACAGAAAAACAAACATCTATCATGTAAATCAAGGGGACACATGCGTCGTATGCAAGGGTAATCACCCAATCAAGGGATGTCGACAATTTACAAACATGAACCCAGATGTCAAACGAGACATTATACGGAAACATAACATATGCTGTAACTGCCTCATGAAACACAAATTCGGAAGATGCCAATACAGCAAGGAATGTGTGTTATGTAAGGGACCACACACCCTGACGAAGTGTGCAGACTACAATAAACTCTCACCATCGGAGAGGAAGAAAATTGTGGCAAAACACAATTTATGCTACAATTGTGCAACATACCATCCAACAATAGCATGCTTAAGCTATCATGGATGTTTCAAGTGTGGGAAGAGACACCACACGTCCTTACACGAAGGACATGAACATTACAACAACAAAGCAACTACGTCGCAGGAAGTAAACACAACAGAATGTCACTACAACAAACACAAAACACATTCGTTACTTGCAACTGCGATCGTCACAGTAAGGAGTGATGAAGGAAACACAGCATCTCTGCGCGCCTTGATCGACCTCGGGTCACAGAGTTCCTTCATCACGGAGTCAGCCTTCCAGACATTGCGACTCAAGGGCATTCCAGTACACCTGCAGGTATCAGGACTGGGTTCAACGAAGCTGGCGGCAAGCAGGAAGGAAACATCATTTGTCCTACAATCAAAAACAAATGATTTCAGTATGCCAATGAAAGCATACGTAATTAAAAAGATTACCAACGTCACACCTCCGCAGCTAATGACGACAACAAGCCTCAAACACGTCAGGGGCTTACAATTAGCCGATCCTGAGTTCACCCAACCTGGAAAAATTGACTTATTACTAGGGGTAAACATCTACTCAAGGATCATTACAAACGGAATCATACACGGAAGTATAGGATCCCCAACAGCACACAACACACTACTAGGATGGATTCTCTTCGGCGAAATTTCATCTGCAAACGAGCAGATGACACAGCTTTCCGCATTGGTCACCGAAAATGCTAGCATGGAAACGTTAAACAACCAACTGAAGCAGTTTTGGACAACTGAGGAAATACTCACCAAACGGCTATCACCGGAAGAAGATCAATGCGAAGAATACTACACAAAAACTGTGACTCGTATGCCATCAGGGGAATACCAAGTGCGGATTCCATTTAAGGACAATAAGCTTCCCACACTAGGAGCATCAAAACCACAAGCCATGTCCAGGTACTGGCAACTAGAAAAGAAATTCAATCGGGATAAGACATTCCAAACAGAATACAAAAAATGCTTAGACGACTACATTGATCGTGGGCACATGATACCAGCTGCACAATACGATACATCAACACAACTTGGGTACTTCCTCCCTCATCACGCGGTAACGAAGGAAAGTACAACCACAAAACTTCGGGTTGTATTTGATGCCTCAGCGAAAACGAGCAACGGCGTTAGTCTAAATGAGCAAATGATGAGTGGACCCACTATTCAACCTAAGCTGACTGCCACGTTATTAAACTGGCGAAAATACAAGTTCGCGATGACTGCCGACATCGAAAAGATGTACAGGATGATCAAGATACACCCGGCAGATCAACAATATCAAAAACTTTTATGGCGAGATCCGAAGACAGCAGCTATAAGGGACTACCAGTTGACAACAGTAACCTTCGGAACAACCGCCGCACCGTATTTAGCAATACGAACGCTACATCAACTTGCGAAGGACGAGCAAACCAAGTACCCAAGGGCAGCGGACGTTCTCATCAAAGAATTTTACGTAGATGACGTGCTAACAGGTGCCGACACCGTCCAACAAGCAATTAACTTACAGCGAGAGTTACGTGACTTATTGAAATCAGGAGGATTTCACTTGCGAAAGTGGTCAGCAAACGACAACCGTCTAATTCAGGAAATCCCGGAAGACGATCGGGAGGTACAATTTCCATTAGAATTCGGCGAGCATAACCACATCACGGCATTGGGCATACAGTGGCATCCAGGGTTAGACTATTTTTCCTTTGCAGTCGACCCAAGGGAATTCACAAAGCCACCCACAACGAAGCGAAACATTCTGTCGGAGATAGCAAAGTTGTACGATCCCTTAGGTTGGTTAGCACCGGTAGTAGTCACTGCAAAAATATTGATGCAAATGCTATGGCTCCAAACATGTGCATGGGACGAACCAATTCCAACAGAACTCGGTGACGAATGGCAACGATTTAAAGAAGAACTGAAATATATACCGATGATAAAGATTCCAAGATGGATAAACACAAGGACAAATAAGATGGATTGCCAATTACATGCCTTTTGCGACGCATCCATCAAAGCATTTGCCGCAGTTGTATACGTTAGGATCGAAGACGAACACAAGAACATACACGTCAACCTACTTACAGCTAAAACTAAAATCGCTCCAATTAAAACAATGTCCTTACCAAGATTGGAACTGTGTGGTGCGGTACTTCTAAACCGTTTGGTAACTCAAGTAAAGTTGGATATGGACCTACGTGACGTCTCTTGCTTCTGCTGGTGCGATTCGAAAATTGTTCTCGCTTGGCTAAACAAACCTGCAACCACCTGGCAAACCTTCGTAGCCAACCGAGTGGGAGAGATACAAGACGAGAACGCAAGACGTGTCTGGAATTACGTCCCATCGAAGGACAATCCAGCCGACATAGCCACTAGAGGCCTTCTCCCTAAAAATATATTAAACTGTGAAAAATGGTGGAAGGGACCTGAATGGTTACACGGAAATCACGAACACTGGCACCAACAACAACATGAGCACTTAGAAACAACTCTTGAACAGAAACCAAACAAGTCAATTACATTAACGACTACACAGGAACAAACTATTTGGACACGATACTCATCATTTCAAAAACTATTACGTATCATAACATATATCCGACGATTTAAAGACAATTGTAAAACAGGAAATACACGTAGTTGCGGAACACCAACAACACTTGAAATAGTTGCAGCAAAACAAATCGCCATTCGCCAACTTCAACAACGACACTTTAACAAGGACATCAAACTATTAAAAGGGAACGAAGATATCCCGAAATCAAGCCCACTATACAAATTGTCTCCCTTCCTTGACGAAAAAGGGATCTTAAGATTAAAGGGACGATTAGCAAACTCTACACGAAACTTTAACACAAAACATCAAATGATTCTACCCAACAAGGATCACGTAACTGACTTGCTCATTGACGATTTCCACAAGATAAGCTTACACGGAGGTCCACAACTAGTTCTCACAACTATGAGGATCAACGGGTATTGGTTGATCAACGGGATGCACACAATAAAAAAGAGGATCCAGCAATGTGTAACATGCACCCGATATAAACAAAACAACCAAAATCAACTAATGGGGCAGCTTCCACGGGTCAGAGTTACACAGGCCAGACCTTTCCAAAATGTAGGCACTGACTATGCTGGACCCATATCGCTAAAAATGTCCAAGCATCGAGGAGCAAAACAGTACAAGGGCTAATCTGCCTATTTGTATGTATGACAGTAAAGGCCCTACACTTAGAAGTTGTATCCGACTTGACTTCAGACGCGTTTCTGGCCGCCCTCCGACGATTTACGTCACGAAGAGGACGGTGCACGAACATTTATTCTGACAACGGAACAACGTTTGTAGGTGCCAACAAACATCTACACGAAAGATTCAACGAAGCCACAATCTATGCACAACAACAAACCAAAGGTGAAGGGATAACTTGGCACTTTAACCCTCCATGCGCCCCACATATGGGCGGACTATGGGAAGCAGGTGTGAAAAGTGTCAAATATCACTTAAAACGGGTGCTCCGAGACACGATCCTAACATTCGAGGAATTAAACACACTGCTGTGCCAGATTGAGGCATGCGTCAATTCAAGACCAATTGGAAAAATATCCGAAGACCCGACATCGGTAGAACCCCTAACTCCAGGACATTTTCTGATCGGCACCTCACTACTAGAGATACCGGAGCCAGAAATACTCACGGAAACTTACTCCATCAGGAACAGATGGAAATACATCCAACAGCTGAAACAAAGTTTTTGGAAACAATGGAGCCGAGACTACGTCACAGAATTACAAACACGACAGAAGTGGCACACGATTAAAACAAATATCGAAAAGGGACAAATTGTAATTATTAAGGATGACAAACTCCCACCTAGCAAATGGAAACTAGGAAAAATATTACAAACTCACCCTGGCAATGACGGAATGGTTCGAGTAGTAACCATAAAAACTGATTCAGCCGTTATTGAAAGACCCGTATCAAAACTCTGTCCACTTCCAAACGACGACAGCAACGGGTAGGACGGAGTTACGAAACCCAGTGATTGTCTTGTGCCGTCATGTGCCCTGGTAATTATTGTTCAAAATTTAACTTTTTTTTTTTCCCTAAAGTAGATAACAAAAAAAAAATCAAACCATGGACGACGTTCTCGATCTGTTTGACACCGAAGAATGGGGGGATAAGTCTCCGCCGCCGACGCCAGGACGCGACATCGAACTCGAATTCGAGGAATGGGGGGATAAATCTCTGCCACCGACGCCAGGACGCGAAATCGAGGAGCTGCTCGACCGACCACCATCACCTTCACCACAAGTCGTGACTCCACCACCGGCAGCGGCACCAGCTCCACCACACAAAAACACAAACCCGGCACAATCAAGCCACAAGGGGACCCACACAAGGCCACCAACTACCGCACAGGACACGATCCGCAACGTGGACGAACTGTGTGCTGTACTTGATCCAGCGGTGCCTCCTCCAAAATGTCTGGACGATAAGGCCTACGACATGGTGACAACAGACGGAACCCTCTTCAAAATCACCTACCGGGAGCTGCAGCAAATTCCGTACACCCTGATTCGGTCAACAAAGCGGCACCGATTCACGGTCTTCCTCAGCCACGGCGGAAAAATTCGACTAAAAATCGCCGGGTCCAGGCTCCTCTGGTTCAACCTAAAAAGGAAATGGTAACTATGCATTGAAGAGAGGGGAGGATGTCGCAGCGCGACATAAATCTCACAACAAAAATACCAATCCTCCAAACAATGAAAATAAACAAACCATTTCCCCCTGTCATCCACAAAACATGTGACTGTCATATTATCAGTCGCAATCACTCAAGTAACTCGCTCCAAAAATGACCTAAAATACGTTCCACGCTCGATCCTCACAAAATCTTCCACGCAGTTCGTTGGGATAAAATTCATCCCCACCACAAACGAACGGTTGATCCCAGCTCCGAATTTGTATAAATTCACAAGCGGAGCTAATAGAAACTAGGTTTTTGCTCAGGTTTCCACCGAGTACGCGCCTCTAAGATCAGGTATACACCGGTCTTAATTCCCAGTTCTGGTATACACCAAACGAAATTCCCTACCCACAACAAGGTCGGTATACACCATCTTGTTCCCTCCAATCATATTTGTTTTCCACAGAAATATTTAATTTTTGTTTGAAGTCGGTATCCACCACTTCAATTTGTACAGGGTTTCGCGACACTAACGGCATCTCATTTTCAGAGAGTACAGTGTCAACGGCGAATTAGTTACCGCAGCGGCAGTCGAAAATTTAACATCACGATTAGTTGAATTACGGAATTTTATTTATTTGAAATTTAGATATATATTCGCATCTTTGTTAAATTATCATTTTGTATTGAATTATTATTTGCTTGAATTATTTGCTTGAATTATTATTTGCTTTTTTTTTCTCTTTTTGAATTATTGTTATTTTCTTCTTTGTTAATTTTAGTTTCTTTTCTTTCTTTTTTTTATAGTTCTTTTTTACTTGATTGAATAAATTATTATTTATTTGAACATAAATTAAAGCAAGTGTTTTAAGCCAACAATCTGATCCTTCACCTTTTACAGGAAACATCGGGGCAACAATTAAATTCATTAAAAATTGCGTTCTTCGTTCTTGAAGTTGATTTCGTTGTTCCGTCACTCCATTACTATTGCATTTCTGAATTTTTAATTTAATGCTACGGTTCTCAAACGCCGTAACACATGGGCTGTCATTTATTTTGTAAATAAATAAAATGGTGAGGTTTAAACAGGAATATGGATGTATATTTAGGTTTCTAAGAAGGATATTATGTAAATTAGTTCCTAGTTATGAAAATTCCGTATTTACTTTTAAGATTTCAAGTAGGCCATGCGGAGAAATAAAAAAAGAAAAGTAGTTAGTTAGTTGAGAACCTGTGAGCGGCGAAGTCCTAGTTAAATAAAAATTATTTTGTTTGAAAATTTTCTTAGTGTTTCATTTGATTAAAAACAAAACTGCTAGCCTCGACAGGCTATACAGTCTATGTGCGTCCGCTTTGAAAGGGGACCACCGAGATAGTGCTATTGACTTATTGAACCGGGTGCAGAATGGATTGACGGATGTGGGCCAACATTGTGAGTACCTAAAAGGGCAACTTGCAACCTATAAGGAGGTAGGAGGCAGATCCAGGGTTCCTTTTGTGGAGTCGCCGCCTGGATGTGGTGGCGTTCCGAATTCGGGACACGTCGTCGGAGCGGTGTGTGGTGGGGCACCTGTGTTGGTTCCGGAGCTGGCCGGGGTTTCGGCTCCGGCACAGCCACCGGTCATCAAGAAACCGGTGGAAACCTGGTCCCTCGTGGTCAGATCCAAGGGGAAAAATGTCACGGCAAATGAGGTGGCCTCGAAGGTCATGAAGGAAGTGGGTCTTACCCTTGAAGTGAGGGTGCATGAGGTGAAACCCATGAAGGACGGAGGGGTAGTAATACGCACTCCGTCGGTGGCGGAACGGGCGAAGATTGCCGGAAACGCAAATTTTGGCGAATGCGGGCTCAGCGTTTCGGTCAATGACCGGCTAGGCCCTTGAGTGGTGCTCCAAAGGGTACACTCGGTCATATCACCTGATGAATTCATGGAGGAGGCATATGACCTCAATTTCAAGGACAAAATGACAGCTGATGAGTTTAAGAGTAGTGTACGGGTGGTCACGGCGCCCTGGAGGTAGTCAGAGGACACACTGTCAACGTCGTACTTGAGGGCCAAAGTCAAGTGACTGAGGCCCTTCTGGACGCGGGACGATGTTACGTCAAATGGTTCGCCTTCAGGGTTAGAATGTTTGACAGCGTGATGGCATGCTATAGGTGTTTTGGGTTTGACCACCGCGTCTCAGAATGTAGGCTAAAATCCGATGTTTGCCGTAGATGCGGACAGACCGGGCACAGGGTGGGCGACTGCCCGAACCCGGTGCATTGCAGGAACTGCGCTTTTAAGGGACATCCCGCAGGGCATGGAATGATGTTCATGGACTGCCCTGTTTATAGCAACCTGGTGGCCCGGGCTAATGCTCGGCATTAGATGGTGTGGGGGAGCATGTACCTGTCATTTCCATCACAATGTTCTCCATCTTACAACTTAATTGTATGCGTGCGTATAGTGTAACGAGTTAGCTGGGGGCGTACATGATTGAGACAGGTTCTGAGTTCGCGTTGCTGCAGGAGCCTTACACTGTCGCAAACAGTGTAAGGGGACTCCCTGCAAGTCTTCGGGTCTTCACGGATGAGAGAGGAAGCGCAGCGGTCGTAGTAAACGATGCGTCAATTGAATGCATGGCTCTTCCCCAGTTGTGCTGTGAGTGGGGTGTCTGTGTTTGGGTGAGGGGTAATTTTGGGGAACTCTATCTTGTCAGTGTTTACTGCAAGTTCAGGGCCCCGATAGACCCCTACATCCAGTACCTTATGGATGTGCGGAGTACTTTGGGAGGGAAATATATCATTGTGGGGATGGACTCAAACGCGGTCTCGCCGTTGTGGTATAGTAAAGTGCCCAGGAATATGTCCGGACACGTGAACCAGTTGAGAGGTGAGGTCTTGAGTGAGTACCTGGTTGAGGGTAATTGGATGATTCTTAATGAACCGTCTAATGATTATACTTTTTGTAGTACGAATGGAGCGAGTGATATTGATGTGACTTTGGTGGCTGGTGCTCCGGTGTCGTCGACATTTCGATGGAATGTTCGGTGGGACTGGGGAATCAGTGACGTTATGACTCATCGTTATTGAATGTGCTGGCGGGGTTGTGGAGGAAGAGGATATGACCCACGTCGCTAGGTGGAACACTACCGGAGCGGATTGCGCATATTACTCGGAGTGCATGAAAGACTTGGCGGACAGCCAGCCTCTTGGTGTGTTTCAGGATCTCACAATAGATGAGAAGGTTTCCCTGATTGAACGGTGGACGGTTGAGGTGAACGACCGCCTATTTGAAGATATGCGGGAGCGGGTCGCCGGCGCGTTACCTGGTGGAGCGAGGAACTCCGCTTGAAGCTGAGAGCTGTACGACGTCTTCGCGGGTGGATGCAGCGGGCGCGTGCTTCGGTCGACGACGTCCTGTTGACATAAGTGCCATTAGAGTGGGTCAGACTGTCTCTACCACGTGGAGGCAGAGTGTGAATATGCTCGTGGATGCACTGTTTCCGCGTTCGCAGCGGCCGTTGCTAAGGCGAAGTACTGAGGTGGGGGCTGCTCGCTGCTTGGAGATGGAAGAAGTAGAGGAGAGCATTTTCCTAGTTAAATCTAGGCGCTCTCCTGGGCTGGACGGGATGACGGGCGAAATGTGTAAGAGCATTTGGTGCGCTATCCCCGAACGCCTCTTCTATGTATTCCGCGAATGTGTGAGTCAGGGGTATTTTCCGGATAGGTGGAAGTATGCGCGAGTGATACTTCTTCTCAAGTCTCCGGACAAGGTTAGGAGTAATCCTGCCTTGTACCGGGCCATAAGCCTGCTGCCGGTTCTTGGAAAGGTTCTGGAGAGGATTATGGTAAAAAGGCTTGACAGAAGAGTTGGTGTTAGCTCTCTGAAGCAGTTTGGCTTCAGGAAGGGTATGAGTGTGGAGGACGCGTGGTACTATGCCAGGCAGTGTGTTCTGGGTAGTAACCACAAATACGTCCTCGGTGTCTTTGTGGACTTCAGGGGAGCGTTCGATCATCTGGAGTGGGAAAGAGTGCTTGAGCGTCTGGGGGAAGTGGGGCAACTGGATATGGGGTTGTGGCACAGCTACTTTCGTGATAGGAGAGCTTGTGTTACGGGTCGTAGGGAGACTATCTCCTTCAGGGTGGAACGTGGGTGTCCACAGGGTTCCATCTGTGGTCCATTCATATGAAACTTCATGATGGAGCCCCTGCTTGGACAGCTTGAAGGAGAATGCTTGTATTGTGCGTATGCGGACGATCTCCTGATCCTGGTTGAGGGACAGTCTCGGCTGGAACACATCCGTATTATGGATGTGGTGCACAACTGGGGTGTGAATATAGGGGTGGGGATTTCGTTGGACAAGACAGTGACGATGTTGCTTAAAGACGAATGAATTGAGAGCATGGGAACCGAGACAGGCCCTCGCTTGCGTATTCTCCTTGGAGGATGTGCATCCGGCTCGGTTTGTTGAGGTTGGCCCCCTTGTGGGAGCATCATGCGGGCTGTGGTTAAACCGAACCCTTCAGGTTCAACGGCCACCGACACCTATATGCCGGTAGAGATTGATAGGTCTCGCTTCCAGCAGTAAGGATACCACTCCTAACAGGTGTTATTGACTGCTACCCCACGCATTTTCCAGTGTTGATTGTAGTCTCAAAAGCAATCCGTTGTCCTCTTGAGGGCCGTGTGATTAAGCCTTTCAAGCAGGTGCACACGTAAAACACAGTGGCGTTCTGTCCCTATCTACTATCTAGCGAAACCACAGCCAAGGGAACGGGCTTGGAATAATTAGCGGGGAAAGAAGACCCTGTTGAACTTGACTCAAGTCTGGCAGTGTAAGGAGACATAAGAGGTGTAGCATAAGTGGGAGATGTGTATGATTTTTTCATGCATATCAAAAATGAAATACCACTACTCTTATTGTTTCCATACTTACTTGATAAAATGGAACGTGTTTCATTTACATAGCCATTATACGGTGTGCAAGCACAATGCACATCAAAAAATAATAATTTAAATTCATGGACGAAGCACAGGCGCCGCGTATATTGCTTGTAAACAAACCAATGTGCTCATTTCGATATCGAAAAAAATTAACTGTCTGGATCAAAATGTGCAAAATTTCTGTAATTAACGTACTGATCTTGGTACATATGTCGAAAAATCTTTCGTGGCAGGCTTCTTGGGACTCTTATTTATCCTAACCACCTCCTTTCCTCCCGAACCATTCTTACCACCACTTCCTCTTTTCACCACCTGCCTCTCTCCCCCACTCGCTTTTCCGTTTTTCTTCATCACCATTTTACTTATACTCCCACTACTCCCCTGTCCTATTGTCTCCGAGAAGCCTTCCGATTCTGTAGTACTCATTTCTGAGTCACTACTTTCACCGGTTCTATCTTTAACTTTGGGTACCTTCTTCCCACCCTTCGCCCCTTTTACTTCTTCCGATGAGCTGCCCTTCTGCCGCTTTTCTGCAGGACACTTAGAAGGCGAAGGTGCCATCGTAAAGCTCTTCTGCTCAATATCGATGTTATTGAGTTGAATTTCCTAAAAATTCAACCAAAACCGTGGATCAATAAATCAATGAGCTCATTCCAACAAGTCAACGTACGATTAACTAGTAATTCAATGTACTCAGGCTCCCACCTAGAGTACTATTTTCTTAATAACTTACCACTAAAAATAAGTATTTTTAATGTTACTACTCCTATTAGTATAAATAGTAAGAAAACTACTGACTATCAATAAGGTAAAGCGAGCTCAAAATTCAATGCAACTAACTCAGCCAACCGACCCTAAGACCAGACTATATTCAACTTAATACCATCTAACTACTCCTAATAGTAACGAAATTAGAAATTACAATGTCGAAACTAATAATCAAAACAAAATCCAAATTCAATATGACTCTTATAGATTTCTACTAGGTAAGCACTAAGCTTATTAATTCAATATGATTCTTATAACTCTACTAAGTAAGCACTAAGGTTATTAACAACTATAAGAAAACTAGTGTTTAGAGTCAAGCTCTCATCATCTTCAGGCACCTCAATGATCTTCTAAATTCAGTTTAATTTAAATTCTAATATTGCTTGCCTACTTAATTTTGTAAGTCACTGTAATTTTGCTATCACAAGTTTTGCCTAATCATTTTACCGCCTTTAACTAATGGCTTGCATTCTAACGCTCAATACTCCAGAACTGTAAACAATAACTGTAAACTGTAAATTTCTTGCTTGCTTAAAATCAAATTGTAAAATCTCTGTAGCTTCTCTAATTAACTACTGGGCAGTGCGAACGTGCCGCTAAAATAAAACTTAAAGACTTAGTTGTATAAAAGTGCGTTTACGTTACTTACTAACAGACTACTCTAACTAACAACTAGTAATATTAATATAGCACTATAGCAATATATAAAATGTATATAAATTCAATGAAAGCACTAAGGTTGTTGAGGTTTTAAAGGTGCTTTTGTAAGCCTATCCAACATAGGCTGCGCCAACAAACTGGGATTGTATTGACATCTCCCATTGGGAGAGAACTCAACGCCTAAGTATTTCCACTTATCGGTTCTTTGTAAGGCCGGAATGGCGCGGCCTGCTATTGTGAAGGAATTTTGTTGTATGATGGTTGTTTTTTGTTTAGGTTGCCCTTTAATTCCAACACTCAAGCACTTAGCAGTGTTGATCTCCAGACCGCAAGACCTTAGAAAGCCGTGTGTTGTGTCAAGCAGTGTCTGAAGACCTCGAGGTGTAGCCGCACACAACAGAAGGTCATCCGCAAAGGCTATCGCATTAGTTTTGGCTTCGCCTATCAAACAGCCAATTTCATTTGGAAGAGAGGTAAGCAGGCGATCGACGATCATGTTAAATATAATTGGGGACATTGGGTCCCCTTGCTTAACCCCTCTTCGCGGAGTAATTGTATTACTTGTCCACTTAGCCGTAGTGAAACAAGTTCCCGAACTTTCGTATTAATGCTTGACAAAGTTAATAAATTCTCTAGGGAGACCAAAAACCTCTAATGTGTCGTAAATGGCGTTATGTGACACTGCATCATGTTACCTGGCATCCCTTGATGTTAGTAAGGCTTTTGATTCATACCTTGAGTGGTGTTCCCTCAGCAACCTATCCACCAACATAACATTCTCTGCACACCCATCGGCCTTTATAAAGGCTCGCTTGCGCTGGTCCAGCTCAATGGCGTTTTTAATCCCCCAGGCTAGGATTTTGTGCAGTTGTCGAACCAGGACTGATGGGATCGTAATTGGCCTGAAATCCCCTGGTTCCAAAGATTGATCTTTCTTGGGGATAAAAATTGTACTAGCTCTTAGTTGCTGATTGGAGAATTTCTCATACCACATTATTAGATTTAATATACGCAGTAAAATGGCTTTTGGCATCGCTCTGAGCTTTCTAGAGGTTATTCCATCCGGGCCCGGTGATGTAGACAAAGGAAGTCTACAGGTGTTCAATTCCTCTATTGTTATCGGGACCCAGACTGAGGTAATACCTTGGCGTGCACCATTAGAGGGTGGCGTTAGTGCACACTGCTCTTCCATGATATGTCGCCAGATGGGCTCCATAATGGGTTGAGGCGACATAACCGATATATTAGGTCCATCCAGGATAGACTTTATATACCTGCCTTGATGCATCTTCCAATTTCTTTGCGTCAAGGCGTATTCTCTCCGCCTAGACATAGCATTATAATTATTACTTTGGTTACTTGTTCCTCGATTGCCTTGATTTCGAGGTCTGTTCGGGTACACTCCTAATAAGTAATTAGATAGCTTCGCAAGAGTGACCTCTCTTCCACTCGCCGCTGCTTCGTCAACAATGCTCAGCAGCTCTTCAAAATTGTACCCATCGTTCTGATGGGGTACTGGCAGAGTGAGGATAAATTGGAGGAAAGGATATGGGGACGTTAAGTGTGGTTGCCAAGATACATCCTCAATGGCGGGATCCAACGCAGCGCTCGAGACATTGGAAGGGCCAGCCTCCCTTTCATCAATCGTCAAGTGTGCTACAGCAGTCGAGATGTTAGAAGGTCCAGCCTCCATTTCATCTTTAAATCTTTGTACTGCAGCACGGTACGTTTCCTTTTGCCGCACCTTTTTGATGGCCTCTAAGGATCTGGACGTAAAGATCCCGGCGAGCTCTTGGTTCATAAACCTTACATTTCGGTTGCTTACCGATATCTCCGCCTCTTTTCTTGCAATCATTAATAATTCTTCTTCGCACCACCTTAACTTAACGTCAGTTCGAGCTTGTCTTTGGTCAAGCTGTACTGGATGAGCTCGGCGTAAATGAACACCCAATCCAGTCCGGGTGGTAAATGGTCTACCACATTCAGTGCAAACATGGTGTGAAGGAGGTGGGATGCCAGGGTCGGGGTTTTGGGAAATTTGCTGGTCCGCAGGGCCAGTGGACCCTACGGGGTTATATCCGAAGCTTTGTGTAATATTTGGGCCAACAGGATAAGTCCGAGCGAGCTGGCAACACGCAGGGACTAAAAGCCTTTCTAAACTTAGCCAGCTGACATTAAACTGTTACCGGCAGGAACCACTAGGAGGTGTTAGAATAGGCGCTTCTATGATCTCAAAGCCATAACCTGGAATAGATGGATCATCTCTTTAACATATCACAACCTTGATAGATTCGATCACCATCGTTTCGCTAGGCCGTACGCAACAACTTAGGCTACAGTCGCTATCCCTAGCCTGTAACTCGATTCTGTTGAGCGTCCGAAGAGCACCAGGTTTATTTTCCCAACTTATTCAAGTCACATAACAGGAATTAACGGGTCATTTCTTTAGCATATCACATCCTTGATAGAATCGATCACCGTTGTTTCGCCAGGTCGTACGCATCAACTAAGTCTACAGTCGCTATCCCTAGCCTGTAACTCGATTCTGTTCTGCGTACGAAGAGCCCCAGTTTTATGTGTGACTTAGAAACTTTTTTGAAAAGCATTAGAGAATGTCGGCTTTCCCAAAAGCAAAATAAAAAAGAAAAATAAAGGCGTCTTCCCCTTAAAAAAGGGAAAGTCGCCTAATGGCAATGAGAGTCATAGTTACTCCCGCCGTTTACCCGCGCTTACTTGAATTTCTTCACTTTGACATTCAGAGCACTGGGCAGAAATCACATTGGGTCAACACCCGTTAGGGCCATCACAATGCTTTGTTTTAATTAGACAGTCGGATTCCCCAAGTCCGTGCCAGTTCTGAATTGATTGTTAATTGATAGCCGTTATAAATTTATAAAAAATAAATTCTTTTCAAAATTAACATTTCTATAAATTATTAGCAAGAAAGTTCCACAATTGGTTACGTAAACTTCTATCCGGGGAACAGATATACACAATCTCCATTAAAAAAAAAATAATTAAAGAAAAATTGCGTAAATCCTAAT
Organism: Leptogaster cylindrica; assembly: GCA_963082835.1. Taxonomy (NCBI): domain Eukaryota; kingdom Metazoa; phylum Arthropoda; class Insecta; order Diptera; family Asilidae; genus Leptogaster; species Leptogaster cylindrica. The sequence goes on along the minus strand of CAUJAV010000116.1, from coordinate 40,787 downwards.
TTACCCAGAACGAGTACATAAACCATAATATTGCTTCCCAATCAAGCCCGACTATCTCAATATTCAAAGCCAATCCTTATCCCGAAGTTACGGATCTAATTTGCCGACTTCCCTTACCTACATTATTCTATCGACTAGAGACTCTTCACCTTGGAGACCAGCTGCGGATATCGGTACGGCCTGTTAAGAAATTTGCGTAACCCTACCATAAATTTTCAAGGTCCGAGGAGAAAATATCGACACAGCAGTAAATGCCATGCTCTTCTAGTCCATCTACCATATCTCTCTTCGAAAGACTTCCATGGTAGTACGACTATGAAACAGAAAAGAAAACTCTTTCGATATTTCTCGACGGCTTCTTTATGGTTGTTTCTGTTGCCAGGATGAGCATAAGAGCCCATTTTTAATAACAAACGTATATTCAACAGGTTACGGAATTGGAACTGTATTCCCTTTCGTTCAATATATTAAGTATTATATTTTTATATAACTTAACATTTTTGAGCTTTCGCGTTGAACTTAGGACCGACTAACTCGTGATCAACCACTGTTCACACGAAACCCTTCTCCACTTCAGTCCTCCAAGGTCTCATTCGATTATTTGCTACTACTACCAAGATCTGTACCAATGGCGGCTCCATGTAGGCTTACGCCAAACACTTCTACGCACACCATTGTACCCTCCTACTCACTAAAGTTTCAAAATTTAGTATAAATTTATGTTTATATAAATCATATACTTTAGCGGTGATGTATAGGCATACAACTTGAGCGCCATCCATTTTAAGGGCTAGTTGCTTCGGCAGGTGAGTTGTTACACACTCCTTAGCGGATTACGACTTCCATGTCCACCGTCCTGCTGTTTTAAGCAAGCAAAGCCTTTCATGGTATCGGTATGAGTTGTTAATTTGGGCGCCGTAACATCACGTTTGGTTTATCCCACAGCGCCAGTTCTGCTTACCAAAAGTGGCCCACTGGGCACAATATATCATAGCCTTCACCTTCATATCAAGAAAGGTAAGGTTGTTACCTATTTAAAGTTTGAGAATAGGTTAAGGTCGTTTCGGCCCTAATGCCTCTAATCATTCGCTTTACCAAATAAGATTATGTTATACAATATTTAATTGCACCAGCTATCCTGAGGGAAACTTCGGAGGGAACCAGCTACTAGATAGTTCGATTAGTCTTGCGCCCCTATACCCAATTCTGACAATCGATTTGCACGTCAGAACTGTTTCGGTCTTCCATCAGGGTTTCCCCTGACTTCAACCTGATCAGGTATAGTTCACCATCTCTCGGGTCACAACATATATGCTAAAGGTACGCTCTAGTTAGAGGCATATATAATATAAATAAAATTTATATCAAAATGCATAACTGTATAGAACGCCCCGGGATGGAATATATATTTCAATTATATATATATAATCCCATATTTTTTAAAAACAGTTAAGTTAATTACGCCCTTAGGTTTATTTTAAATACCTAATGACTTGCACACATATTAGACTCCTTGGTCCGTGTTTCAAGACGGGTCCCGAAGGTATCCTAAATCTATAGCATTGTTAATCATATAAACGCATATAATTAACATAAATATATATAAATATCTATGTTATTACAACATGTAAAATGTTAGCGTTATATATTAAAAAATCTGTCAATAATTTATCCGTATTTGCATTTAAATTAGATTTTATACTTATTATGAACAAAATTCATGGAAATGTATAAACTGATCTAAGCAAACCTTTTGATAAATTTATATTCAAATATTAACAGATTACAATCTCCTTATATGAAAAAATTGCACATTATCAATATATTAATATAAGTTTAATACATCTTTAACGATGAATTTTTCATATTGGATATTCAGGTTCATCGGGGTTAACCTCTAAGCAGTTTCACGTACTATTTAACTCTCTATTCAGAGTTCTTTTCAACTTTCCCTCACGGTACTTGTTTGCTATCGGTCTCATGGTTATATTTAGTTTTAGATGGAGTTTACCACCATATTAGTGCTGCACTATCAAGCAACACGACTCTTAGGAAAAATCTTCTAAGAATCATTAACACCTCTACGGGCCTGGCACCCTCTATGCGTAAATGACCTCATTTAAGAAGGACTTGGACTGTTAATTATTCATATTAGATAATAGATATTCCATACACTGCATCTTATATTTGCCTATACAACGAAATAACTCAGTGCTGAGCTATTTTCTTTTCGCTCGCCGCTACTAAGAAAATCCTTGTTAGTTTCTTTTCCTTCCCTCATTAATATGCTTAAATTCAGGGAGTAATCTCATATGAGTTGAGGTTGTTTTATTCATATTTTATCTATATTTTCCATATATAAATAACTAGCATTTACTTTTTCAGGCTATTCTAGAAGTAAAAATTTTACATTTTTATACTAGATATGCCTTCTTAATAATGCATATATATATATAATTTATATTAATATCATAGATGATAATCTATTGATATAACATATGCTAAAAATTTTATAATTATATATAATTTAGCAACTCTTTCGGAAAATTCTTACAACCCTCAACCATATGTAGTCCATGCAGCACTTTTAAAGTACTTGATGATAGCATGGACTGCAATATGCGTTCAAAATGTCGATGTTCATGTGTCCTGCAGTTCACACGATGACGCACACTTTGCTGCGTTCTTCATCGACCCATGAGCCAAGTGATCCTCCGCTTAGAGTATTCATTTTTTTTTTATCTTTTTATAATATTGTATCATTATATTTAATATGTATATTTTATATGATCTTTATTTGCGAATGTCTAATATTTCATATTTTTAGAAAAAATGAAATATTATTTGTTCACTTAATTATTTTTTAAGTACAAATAAAGCATATCACATCCATCAATTCCATATATTGCTTTTTATTATTATTTTTGAAGGTTTCATTAATACAATAATGATCCTTCCGCAGGTTCACCTACGGAAACCTTGTTACGACTTTTACTTCCTCTAAATAATCAAGTTCGGTCAACTTTTCCGAAACAATCGTAACACACAAAGGCGTTACAGTGATCATGTCCGGAGACCTCACTAAATAATTCAATCGGTAGTAGCGACGGGCGGTGTGTACAAAGGGCAGCGACGTAATCAATGCGAGTTAATGACTCGCACTTACTGGGAATTCCAGGTTCATGTGAACAGTTTCAGTTCACAATCCCAAGCATGAAAGTGGTTCAACGGTTTACCCGGACCTCTCCGTCTAGGAAATACACGTTGATACTTTCATTGTAGCGCGCGCGCAGCCCAGGACATCTAAGGGCATCACAGACCTGTTATTGCTCAATCTCATTATTGCTAGACGCAATTTGTCCATTTAAGAAGCTAGTGTCCGTATTAATGGGACAAACAAACAGGTACGACTCCACCTTATATAAACACATTCAAACAATCAAACGTTTTACTGTTGTCATATTAGAAGGCTATATAAGGTTTCAACATCATAATCCTGAATGCATCTATTTAATATATTTGAGTCTCGTTCGTTATCGGAATTAACCAGACAAATCACTCCACGAACTAAGAACGGCCATGCACCACCACCCATAGATTCGAGAAAGAGCTATCAATCTGTCTTACTCATTTATATTCGGACCTGGTAAATTTTCCCGTGTTGAGTAAAATTAAGCCGCAGGCTCCACTCCTGGTGGTGCCCTTCCGTCAATTCCTTTAAGTTTCAGCTTTGCAACCATACTTCCCACGGAGCCCAAAAGCTTTGGTTTCCCGGGAAGTGACTGAGAGAGCCATAAAAGTAGCTACACCCAATTGCTGGCTGGCATCGTTTGTGGTTAGAACTAGGGCGGTTGTAGCATAACATCCTAAATAAACAACCTAAATAAATCATAAAGAAAGAATTAAAGTCACACCAAGTCAATGGGTGACAATAATTTTGTGCATCGCTGCAATTATCAGGGCGAACATATGTGAAACGCTATTGACCCAAAATATTCACGTGCGTTTACAAGCGTGCCCAAGTAATTAAGACAGTTGAGGCAAAGGCCAACCCGTGACCAAATCAAAACGCAAGGGCAAGCACTTAAATGCAAGCGACAAGGTTGCCTGATAAGTGCAGCGTATGCAACCCGATTCCCGGTTCCCAAGCTGCCTAGCACTTATGCAATTTGGGTTACCGAAAATTAACTCCAAAAGTGCTTCTAGATGCGGAATTCCAAATTGGGTAAGAAACTGCTAGAGTTGCTTAGTAAATAAGATTGGTTAGGAAATAGGTAGTAAATAATACTTATGTATAGGTTAAGAAATTTGTATAAATAATTAATAGCCGGTTGAATAAACACATCAGTTGCAACCTAGTCTTTGACTGTCCGGAGCTATTGCTGCCTAGCATACTCCAGCAACAAATCTCCCTAACTATCTTGAGCAGAGCTGCCCTAGCTACTCAAAACCCGGAGCTGAGCCTTGTGGCTACTCCACAACCTAAATCCAGATTTCGTAGTACTACATGGCGACCGTGACGTTGTGAAGTAAAAACAACGGACAAAGGAACCCCCAAGCAACAAAACATCAGGGTCATGAAGGACGAATTCAACAGGAGATTTGAAAAGATCGTTGAAATAATTGAGGCAGCCAAGGCGATTAAGCGGTTACCGGAGCAGAATTTGGAGAACATCACTCTATACCCGGTAGGGCAAACATTACCGGCTCCAGTGGTACTGACCAAAGCAGTTGAGGGTCCACAAGCAAACGCAGGGCCGAAGAAGCTAACTTTGGAGCAATACAGGAAGCGGACCGAGGAGAGAAGGAAGAAAAAGCAGGAGCCAAAACCGTCCAGGGGAGGCAAGCGCATCCGGGCCAAGCAGGAGGTGGTAAAATATAAGAAGCTATTGGAAATCGTCACCACCAAGGAGGAGATCCTCAAATACAGTGAATTATTGGCAAGAGCGAAGAGAGAACTCAACCACGGAAAGCGAAGGAAAAACCAGAAGAAAATGTAATTTAATTTAGCTAGCGCAGTTTAAGGGTTGCTAGGGAACATAGGCACGTAGGTAATGTAGCAAGTATAGGAGAAATAAAATATGAACTGAATACGGTATGATAATAAAATAAAAACAAAAAAAAACAATCAAGATATTATAAACATTTCGTTTCTTTTTCACTTTTAATTATTCGCTTGTAAAGTTTTCTTTGTTGTTTGGTCAAAACTTCGTTGTGTCTCAAAATGGGTAAAACTCAGTCTAAAACGGTTGATAATAATGGTGAAGTAGTAAACAATTTGATAATTAATGACACCGTAAATGTCGAAAACAAGCAAATTATGATTATCTTATCAATCGTTGCGATAGTCAAAATAATCGAGTTTCTATACAAGTTGTACAAAGACCATAAGAAGAGTTTGGGGAAGAAATATCTTAGCACACCTGCGGTCCTAAAGGTTTAGAAGCCAATGGACACATTGATAAAAATAAAGGAGGAATTAGGAAAGATCTTTGCGAATTTTAATAGAACGCCAAACCGGCCATACACCAAGAAGACACTCAAAGAGAAGGAGGAGAGAATAATTGCACTAACAGCAGAAGCTAAGGAGGTAGTAACGAGAACAACCGACGCAGAAACGGTACTTAAATTCAAGGCCGTTTGGTTAATAATTCAAGGAATAATAGAACAATTAGGGTCATATCTGAAGGTACAAAACCAGATCATGGCATTCGATATAAGAACTGCAACTTCGTTGGTCCAGTTTTTTAGCGGAAGCTGCGATGACACAGAAGCATTCATCGAAGCAATCGAGCTTCTCGACGAGCTAACACCGGCCGAGCAAAAGGCGACAATGCTAAAATTTATTAAAACGAGAATCACGGGAAACGCGAAAACTGTCATAACCGCGGACATTAGCTCGGTCGGACAGCTAAAACAAAAATTAAAGGAAAAATTTTCGACCAAATACTCTTCAGATGCAGTTTTGGCGAAATTGAAAGCCTGCAGGCAAGGAGGCCGAAAATTGGAGGAATACTCAACTCACATCGAGGAGCTACCCAGGCAACTAACAAGGGCTTTTATTACGGAGCAAGTGGCCTCTGGAGAGACAGCCGAAAAATTGGCAGAGAAATTCTCCGTGCAGGCGTTTGTAGACAATATTGCGAATTCGGACACCGCGCTCATCCTTAAGGCGAGCAACCTGAAAACCTGTCAGAGGTAACAACAAAAGCATTAACGGTGGACAAGCCTCAAACAAGTAATGTGCTGCATTACAACACGAGGTACGGAAGGGGCTCAGAAGAAGCCACCACCGAGGCAGTGGTCGGGGAAGTAATTTCGATAATAGGAACCGATCAAATTGGGAAAGACGTCCCCAAGCAGACAATGCGTGGAGGCAATAGTCACACAACAATTGGAGACCACAACAGAACAACGCATGGCGCACCAATCGTGCGAACCACTTTAACAATAATGGTTACCAGCACGAAAACAGACATAACGAAAGACCGAACAGAAGCAACACCCAGCCCATGAGAAGAATAAATTATTTGGAGTCGGGGGAGTTTCAACCCCCCCAGCCACAGGCAGAACAGGCAAGGTTGGGGGATGCGGAGAACACGAACCAAGAATATATTCATTAAATTTAACACTGCCGAACTTCATAAAGGCGTATGTCGATATGTGCAATTCGGTATGCACCTTCATAATAGACACAGGGGCGGAGATATCGGTATTTAAAAGGGAGAAAATTAGCGACGATCAAACATATGATCCTAAAAATACATGCGTAATCCCAGGGGTTACAAACAAAAAAAGAGGTCCATGGGGTCCACCACCACAAATATCACATTTAACGATCAATTTTCGATCAAACATAGTTTCCAGATTTTCGATGGTGAATTTGCAATAGACGCCGACGCAATTTTAGGCTTAGATTTCCTTACGAAGTTCAAGGCACACATTGACTACGATACGTGGACAATTGCGATTAATGCTGGATGTAAAACAGTAGAATTGCCAATCCTTAGCGGACCGTCATTAAAATCATTCTCAGTACCCCCACGGTGCGAGATTATCAGGCAGATAGCAATCGGTAAAAATAACACAGCGGAGGAACTAGTAGTCGAAAGCACAGAAATCCAACCAGGAATTTTTGTGCCGCCAACAGTGATTCGGAGTGAAAACCCTATAATAAAAATTTTAAACAGCACAAGCAGAGCAGTCACTTTAACTGAACCAAGTTTAAAAATAGAGCCTTTACAAAATTTTCATATACTAAATATTCGAACAAGAGACGACAACAGGGCAGATCAAGTAATTTCAAAATTGAATCTCGAAAGCATTCCAAATTATGCTAGACCACAGTTTGAGAATGCTTGTCGAGAATATCAAGACATCTTTGCATTAGAAGAAGAAAAACTTTCAACAAACAATTTTTATGATCAAACAATAACGTTAGTCGACAATAGACCGGTATACACTAAAAACTATAGAATACCAGAAACACATAAGCAAGAGATCAGTAGACAAGTTGACAAAATGCTCAATGATGGTATAATTGAAAATTCCGTTTCACACTTCAATTCCCCAATACTATTAGTACCCAAGAAATCGGCGACCAACGACAAGAAGTGGAGATTAGTGGTCGACTTCCGTAATTTGAATAAGAAAGTGCTAGCAGATAAATTTCCAATGCCAAGGCTGGAAGATATTCTCGACCAAATGGGCCGACCGAAATATTTTTCCACGCTAGATTTAATGTCGGGATTCCACCAAATCTCGCTAGAAAAAGATTCAACAAAGTACACAGCATTTTCCACGGATCAGGGTCATTATCAATACACGAGATTACGTTTCGGGCTTAACATAAGCCCAAACAGCTTCCAGAGGATGATGGCTCTTGCCATGGCGGGACTCACCCCCGAGGTCGCTTTCCTCTACATAGATGATATCATCGTCATCGGGTGCTCACAAAAGCACCATATCAAAAATCTCGTGAGTGTATTTAGAAGGCTGCGCGAAAGAAACCTTAAGTTCAACCCCGAGAAATGCAAATTTTTTCAAAAAGAAGTCACATATCTCGGACATCAGATTTCAGAACAAGGGATAAAACCAGACAGCTCTAAATACGACGTAATAAAGAAATATCTCACTCCTAAAAACACGGACGACGTGCGACGGTTCGTCGCTTTCTGTAATTATTACAGGCGTTTCGTTCCAAACTTCGCGAATATCGCGCTACCCTTAAACAAATTGCTACGAAAAAATATAAAGTTCGAATGGACAGAGGCACACCAAAAAGCCTTCAAAACGTTGATAGAAATACTGATATCGCCGAAAATTTTACAGCACCCTGATTTTAGCAAACAATTCATAATATCCACGGATGCTTCAATTGAAGCATGTGGGGCAGTATTAGCCCAAAATGTTGATGGAAGAGAATTGCCAATCGCGTACGCCAGCAAGACATTTACCCCCGGCGAAAAAAACAAGTCCACGATTGAGAAGGAACTCGCTGCCATACATTGGGCAATAACGTACTACAAACCATACGTTTACGGCAGGAGATTCATTGTGCGTTCAGATCATCGCCCTCTAGCATACCTATTCGGTATAAAAAATCCGACATCGAAATTGACTCGGATGAGGCTGGACCTCGAGGAGTTTGATTTCGAAATCCAATACGTGAGAGGAAAAGAAAATGTTGGACCTGACGCACTCTCAAGAATCAAAATCGACATCGAGGATTTGAAGCAAATAAATATATTGCGAATAAAAACACGGGCTATGTGGAAAGAACACAGGAGAAGTGAGTTGGAAGAAAAAGATATACCCTAAAAGTTGCAGACTGATCACCTGCAAATCATGGAAGTATCGTCACCAACCACGGTAGCGCACCTACCCGAAATGCACTTTGTAGTTACCAAGAAGATTAAACTAATAATAAAGCAAAAGGGAAAAATAATTTATGAGCGGTATTTAGCAAACCATAAAGTAGAGCCAGCATTAGTGCAGGTGTTCGAAGAGATGGAAAATCTACTAAGTAAACAATTTCAGATCACGAGTCTGAAGCTTTCGGCTGAAAGCGAATTTTTTAATGTAATAAGTATAACCGCATTCAAAACAATTGGTAACAAAGCATTAAAAAGCATACGTGTTCAAATTTTTAAACCGCAAAGATACATAAAGAGTGAAAATGAGATACAGGAGATACTCTACAATTATCACTCAACGCCCACAGGAGGACATATTGGTCAACAGAGGATGTACAGCAAACTAAAGGAAAATGAAGAGCAGTATAGCAACATATATACACAAATGCGAGGAATGTGCTAAAAGTAAACACCAAAGGTATAATAAGGAAGCAATGCAAATAACAACGACACCAGTGAAGGCATTCGAAATAGTTTCAGTTGATACAGTCGGGCCATTCACCAGAACAAATAGTGGAAATCGATACGCGGTTACCATACAATGTGACCTTAGCAAGTACGTCACCATAATTCCCACAAAGGATAAAGAGGCAAATACGATCGCCGCCGCGTTAGTTAATGGATTTATCCTTAACTACGGACCCATGAGCAAATTAAAAACGGATATGGGTACAGAATACAAAAACCAGGTATTCACAGAAGTGTGCAAAATATTACGAATCAATCAGCTTTTCGCTACAGCAGCACACCCGGAGACCATCGGTGCTCTAGAACGCAATCATAAAAGCCTAAATGAGTACTTGAGGTGTTTCATAAATGACAACAAGGACGACTGGGATACCTGGATTCGTTATTATACATTTTGCTACAACACCAGCCCTAGCACAGCGCACGGCTACACTCCGTTTGAGTTAGTATACGCCAAAAGGGTCAGCTTACCATCGGAACTATACGTAGACAGACCGGACCCGGTATATAATTTTGACTTGTACAGCAAAGAAATGAAGTTCAGGTTACAAAGCACCATTAGTAAAGCAGAACAATACCTAGAAGCGACCAAAGAGCAAAGAAAATTAGTAGTAGACGCTAGGAGCAACCCAATAGAACTAAAAATAGGTGACAAGGTATTATTAGAAAATCAGAATAGACGTAAATTAGATCCATAATATATAGGACCATACACGATTAAGGAATTAGAAGGAGTAAATTGTATAATTAGGGATAGCAAGAATAAGTGCAGTAAAGTACATAAGAACAGATTAAGATTACTTAATAACGAATAACCATAAGATTAGGTAAAAATAGAGCAAAGTTGAGGTAAACCATAAGATTAGATAAAAATAGAGCGAAGTTGAGGTAAACTGTATGACTAGGAAAAATAGCATAAAGCTAAAGTAAACCATAAGCATAGGTAAATAAATACAAGTACGAACTGAGGAGAAAACAAAATGTAAACAAAGCAACATTTTGCCTAATTGGGAAAATTGCCATATAACAGAAAAATAAAATAGCACAAAAAAATTTCTTCACTACGTTCAAAATTTTTTTTTCGAAAGGGGGAAGGTGTAGCATAACATCCTAAATAAACAACCTAAATAAATCATACAGAAAGAGTTAAAGTCACACCAAGTCAATGGGTGACAATAATTTTGTGCATCGCTGCAATTATCAGGGCGAACATATGTGAAACGCTATTAACCCAAAATATTCACGTGCGTTTACAAGCGTCCCAAGTAATTACGACACTTGAGGCAAAGGCCAACCCGTGACCAAATCAAAACGCAAGGGCAAGCACTTAAATGCATGCGACAAGGTTGCCTGATAAGTGCAGCGTATGCAACCCGATTCCCGGTTCCCAAGCTGCCTAGCACTTGTGCAATTTGGGTTACCGAAATTTAACTCCAAAAGTGCTTCTAGATGCGGAATTCCCAATTAGGTAAGAAACTGCTAGAATTGCTTAGTAAATAAGATTGGTTAGGAAATAGGTAGTAAATAATACTTATGTATAGGTTAAGAAATTTGTATAAATAATTAATAGCCGGTTGAATAAACACATCAGTTGCAACCTAGTCTTTGACTGTCCGGAGCTATTGCTGCCTAGCATACTCCAGCAACAAATCTCCCTAACTATCTTAAGCAGAGCTGCCCTAGCTACTCAAAACCCGGAGCTGAGCCTTGTGGCTACTCCACAACCTAAATCCAGATTTCGTACTAACACTACAAAGGAAAGGAAAAGAATATCGCTAACACAAAACAGGAAGGAAGAAATGACAAGACAGAAATTCTCTCAGGTTTCACGAGTCATTTAACAAATACAAACTCTTGTTCTAGAGAAGTTCCACTTCAAACTCTTATGGTATTGATTCATGGATCGAAGAAATCAAAATTAGTTAGAGCAATGTATGACGGTGGAACCCCACGGTCTCATATACTTACTCGACTAGCGAAGGAATTAGGACTTAGTCCAAAGAGGAGTGAACGAGTACCACATTCTTTGTTTGGAGGAGGTCAGACAACACCTGTAGATGAAAATGTGTACGATGTTACACTACAGAAGCAAGGAGGAGGTTAACAGTGTTTCTTAGGAGTTCGCGGTAGAGATCTTATTTGTAATAAAATTCCTCGCGTTTCTAGAAGAAAGAAAGAACTATTCTCTGCATTAAAGAGAAATTCAGTGTACCTCAGCGATGTAGGAGAAGATTTTCCAGAGATCGAGTTACTGCTTGAAAACGAGGTTATGCGTAAACTTCTAACTGGAGGAAAGGTGGATCTTACTGAACAGATGACCGCTTTGGAAACCAAATTGGGATGGATATTATCAGGGAGTTTTGCAGAGATGAAAGCAGATAGTACAATAACTTTATTTACACTGTCGGTAAATGAGATGTCAGTTACTCAACTTTGGGATTTAGATACTATTGGAGTTCGAGATCCTGTAGAAGTCAAAACGAAAAATGAAGAAAAAGTTGCTGTTACAAACAAGTTGATTTCTACCCTGACGAGGAGTTCTAATGGCCGCTACTGTGTGTCACTTCCGTGGAAAGATGGTCATCCTCCATTACCAAGAAACATGGAAGTAGCTAAATCTAGGCTGAATAGAGCTGTAAATAAACTTGAAGAAAATAGTATGTTCGAGATATATGACAAGTTATTTTTGGACTGGATAAATCAAGATTTTATAGAGAAAGTACCAATGGAGGAACTTTCGAGGGAGTCCCATGTTCTGCCGCATAAGCCGGTTATCTAATTGGAGAGTACTACGACTCCTGTAAGAATAGTGTTTGATGCTTCTTGCAAAATTTGTTGCCATCCATCCCTCAATGATTGTTTGGAAAAAGGAAATAATATGATTCAACTTATTTCAGAAATACTTCTGAGATTTAGAGAAAGAGCCGTGGCATTTACATCAGATATTAAGAAAGCCTTCCAAATGATTGATGTAAATAAAAAGGATCAAGATTATATGCGTTTTTTGTGGTATGATAAAGGGAGAAATAGTCAAGTTGTAGAGTTCCGACACAGACGTGTAATGTTTGGAGCAACTTGTAGTCCTTTTATCTTGGCAGCAATATTAGAACATCATCTGAAAAATGTGAATTATGAAGTTAAGTTCGTTGCAGACAAACTTTTGGAGAGTATGTATGTGGACAATTGTGTAACATCAGTAGATTCTTTGAATGAGTACTTGAGTTTTAAAGAAAAGTCACTTAAAATTTTTGCTGATGCTCAAATGGATCTACGACTTTGAATGAGTAATCAAGATAAAGAAATAGATTCAAGTTCAGAGGTATCTGTATTAGGTTTGATGTGGAATCGTAAAAGAGATACTTTGTCTATCCATATGCCACAACTTAGAGTGGAAAAAGTTACCAAACGAAATATTTTGTCAACGATTCAGAAGGTTTTTGATCCTATTGGATTCACTGCACCAACTCTTGTGCCCATGAAAATACTTTTGCAAGGAGCATGGATTGCTAAAATTAATTGGGATGAAACATTGCCTGAAGATACCGTTAATAAGTTTTTGAGTTGGGTAGAAGAGTTGAGAATACTTAAAGAAATACATATTCCACGGATGGTTACGGGAGGTGTTGAAGATAGAAGTCAATGGTCATTACATCTTTGTACCGATGCAAGTTTCTATTGTTATAGTGCTGTTGTGTTTTTGAGAACAAAAGGACAGGAATGTGTGCATGTTCATTTATTGGGAGCACGAGTAAGGATGACACCTCTAAAGAAAATGACAATACCAAGACTTGAGTTGCTTGGGTGCCTGATTGGAAGTCGTTTACTGTTATCTATCAGACAGTCATTACGTTTAACAGGAGTGCAGGAATATTGTTGGACAGATTCTACTACAGCTCTTGCATGGATAAAGAGGCAAGATAATTGGGGAACTTTCGTAGGAAATCGAGTAACAGAGATCAGAATAAATAGTGATGTCCAAAGTTGGAGGCATATACCTGGATCCCTCAATCCTGTAGATCTTCCTTTACGAGGTTGTAGTCCCCAAGGTGCGCGTGTATTATTGTACCTTAATAAAATCAATAAAAATTTACAAATACCTCAAAGGAACATTCATTTCCAAATATTGGGAACTTATATACCACCAAATACCTCAAAGAAACAATTGCATGCGCAAAGGTATTTGTAAATTTTTATTGATTTTATTAAGGAACAATAATACACGCGCACCACAAACATGTATATCAACTCTTTTGTGGATAGAAGTTAATGCGCTATTGGGCACCCCGTCAGTTTTAAACTCGCTAAGAGTTTTTTTTTGCTAGTATCAGTATATTTTTTGAAAGCAAACCATTATTATTAAGTAAACACTTTTTCCATCAATGTTGAAATAAAATAATTTTTAATAAAACGAAGCATTTTCTATTCGTTCAGGAAACCGATTGCATTTTTTGCATTCTTTATTTTGAATATATAGTTAGTGAAGTGTTACATAACACAATATTATCGTTTCTATCTTCGTAACCGTGGCACCCATATCAATAATTTTTGTATAGTTCTTCAGAGGAAAAATGCTCTACGAGATGATTTGCACCAATTTAAATGTCACACTTCTCGTTGGTTTATTTCCATGATACAGGTGTGATTAACTGACAAACTATGGAGAATACCAAAAGCATAGGGTAATTAATACCAATAGCTTTAGAGCCATGAAATTTTGAAAATAGATAGTGTTTAAGGTGATAATTTCGACGAAAATCATAAATTGATAGAAATACAGATACAAATTGGTATGGACTATGAAAGAATTTACTTACAATCTTATTTTTCCTCATAGAAAAGAGTATAGATATCTTTGCTATTATTTGGCCATTTCTTGCATTTACTCAATAACATACACTATCATCTGCCTTGTATAGATTGCCATCCTTTTTACCAATTGCAGTATAGTGGCCCTCTTCAAATTTAGAACCATGGTGAAATATACCAGCTGAGAAAACGTATTTTTGATTTGAAAATTTTATCTCGTTTCGCGCAACATCGATCAATTTGAATGAGGTATTTTTTGTTCCATTTAGATTCAACAATTGTAATGAGAAAATTAAAATTTGGATTGTTTTTCGAATCAATATTTGCGTTTGTAGGACTGCATTACATCCTTCGCACTTAGACCCAAGCATTGGTTGCCATTGTCCAAAATCTTTTGCATTGAGCTGTAAAAGATCTACCATTGAAACCTTTTGTGTTGGGTGAAGTTGTGGCATACGCAAGGGGAATACATTAAAGGAATCCTCTTGAGAATTCATATAATTACACATTGAGCATTTTCTCTGAATAACGAAATCAACACAACACAATTTTCTCAAATCATTTGAGTCGTTGTCTTGCTACAAGTATGGAAGGAAGTCGGTAGCATCTTGCTGGTTCAAGTTGCTGAAATAGCGATAACGTAAGCGGTCAACTTCTGTTAGATGTAAGACTGCTCCTTTCTGTGATCGTTGAATATAAGTTGTGAATATCTTTTTTAATTCACAATTTCGTGATACTAAAATTCGATCTCTTACAGATTTTATATTGAGAAGGCATTGAAGAGTTGCATTCGCATAGCAAGCATTACCGCTATTTGCAAACCCACACATTACGTTGAGGCCGCTTTCTTCTATCTTAGCATTATGCTTAGGTTTAGTTGTAGCATTTGTGACGGGTTCTATTAACCCAACCAATTTTCGTTTTAAGTATACATTTTTGTCTCTCATTACTTTATTTGTAGTTCTTGAAACCACAATTGGTGTTAAATCAGGTCTATATTCACGTCGAAGACGATTATATTCTTCGATCGCGGCTTCATTAGCCTTTATACTTCGAGGATTCACGTTTAAAATGTGTAGCCCATCTAAAGATTTTACTCTACTGAGAGCGACATAACTTTGACCAGTTGAAAATATGCTCTCACCAACATCAACAACAGAACTTGAGACTGTTAGGCCTTGGCTCTTATGAATAGTGATCGCGTATGCCAAAGTGAGTGCGTGTAACATGGACTCCATTCGATATATCAAAAGTAGTTTTACTCGGTTCAATTTCACAATCGCCACAATCAAATTGAATAGTAAGCCTTTCGATCTTTCGATTTGACGTTGCGCTTTTGTTAACCATTTTCACAATTCCAATTGCACCGTTGACTAAACCAGACGCAACTTCAATGTTTCTGATCAACATTACTTTCGCGCCTAGCTTAATTTCGATTTCATTTTCTAGTCCTGCTGTATATGAACTCCTGTTTGATAATTTTTCCAGTTTCTTTATCGCAGCCTCACCTTGTTTTTTTTGTGTTTGATTATATATGATCGATGGCTTTTAAAACAATCCTTGGGCTCTTTATATTTTCGAGCATTTGTACGTTTAATGCCATGCATTGAGCTCTAGTTGGAAATAAGCAGATATTATTATTCGGCAGAGTTTTTATGTAATTTGTTAGTTCATTTAAGTAATCTTTTGTGGAGGTATTAGGAAGACCTTTTATTTCTTTACTGCATAACAACTGCTCACTAGCTTCGCTTAATATGCCCAAGCGTATCTCTGACAGAGCATTTGCATACGCTTGATCGTCTTGTTGTCGAACATTTTGTGTCAATTCATCATATGAAAAAAGCTTTTTCCAAAGATTTTCGGTGTTGAATGAATCGAACATTGCAGAATGTTCCTGTGCAGAAATGTCAACAGAAGAAGGTGCTTTGGTAACTGGTTGTAATTGAAGCAGATCTCTGAAGAGCAATATATTCATTCTGCCAAAATAACCGTTGCCATCGTCAAAAGTATTGAAGATTTCACATAGTCGCAGGTTGATGCAAGCGAGGCAGATATTTGAAACCATTGAAATTTCATCAATTATTAGAAGACCGGCGTCTTTTAAATGTCTACGAATGTTTGCTACTTTATTGTTAGAGAGTCGACCGTACTTGCATACACCATCATGTTCGATTGGAAGCTGAAGCAATCTATGCAAAGTTAAAACATTTATATTAAATGCTGCAACGCCTGTTGGGGCTGTAACTAAAACTTGTTTTTTGGTTATATTTGAAATGTTCCGACGCAAAACATTAATTAAAAATGATTTTCCAGTGCCACCAACGCCAGAAACAAACATTCTTAAAATATTTTTTGGAGCTGCGCGGGGATCATCCACATGTAAAATATTAGACTTAGCAGCAGCATCCCATTCTGAACAATAGGATTTAACAACAGCAACGACATTGTCAAATACACGCTTCTGATCATAATTTAACTGATTGATTTGATCTTCGATTGTTACGTTGTTCAAATTGCACATTAAGTTTTCCAATTCTACTAGCTCATTCTCTATTGGCTCCTCGAAACCAAGAATTTCGCTTAAATCTTCGTCACCTTTTTGGTTATTTATATTTTCTACATTGTTTATTAAATCTGACACTTCTTTTTCCAAATTTGTTCGAGCAATTACAATTTCTTGCAACTTATCGTGATATTTATGCATATTTTGCAATTCATTCACACAAGACAAAAAAGCTTCAGCATATGTGTCCTTTCCACATTTTAATTCCTCATTGGATCTCCAAGGTTTAAATAGTAAAAGTAATGCATGTGTTCAAAAACCTAATATTTTTCATCGCAATAGACCTAGCAACCAGTCAAATAAATACAGAATTTGTCAATAACCGTTAAGCACTCATTTGTTTGTTCTTGTGCACTTTTTTTTTGGATATTTACACCCGAGCGGTGCGGTCGTGTTTTTGTTTTCGCTCTGCTAAATTCAGTTTGCTAATTTGTTTACTGTTGTTATTTATCTGTTTCTTCCCTCTACCCTCCGTTTTGGCTTAGTGCGTTTGATAAGTTGTGATTTCTTTTACCCCCTTCGGTGTGCTGTGATCTGCACTTATCTTTATCTGTTATTGGTACTCACGAATTTTCGGTATTGGCGGAACTGTGTCACTGAACTCTTTTTTGCCGTGCTTGCACTTTTCCGGCTGATTTAAGCTTGCAGTGCCGATTGCGCTTGCCCCGGGTCGTCATTCTTTAAACCTGCGTGGCCAGCTGTTCTGCGACCTGATTAATTCATCGTGATGCCTTCTTGCAAAGTATGCTGTGGCTCCGTCGAAGGTGATCTGATTAAGTGCGATGGTGTCTGCAAGCAATCATTTCATATATCATGCCTTAAGCGCTCTGGGCGTGCTCAGTCTACCGCAGTCACCTCAACCTGCACCGAATGTTCGGATATGAAGGCGTGTCATGTACTTCGTGCTCTTGCAGCCGTGGCTGATTCGTTTTCCAGGGAGCATTCACAATTAGCCGACAGATTGCAGGTGTTTATGTCCAATTGGTCATGCATCCAGTCTCTTTCAGATGACTTAGCCTCGCTGAGTGTGAAGACCGACTCCATTTCAACCGTTGCTCTGGCCGCGGAAGCTAATACAATTAATCTTCTAGAGCAGGTACACCGCATGTCAACTAAATTAACGTTGATTTCTACCTCCGTGGATGACCTTCAGCTTTCGCTTTCTGGGACTGATTTGCCCTCGTCAATCATGCCCGCCATCGAGGAAATTCGTCTTAATGTCAATCGGGTGGGAAAGAAGATCGGCTCCTGTGCGGAGACGGCGTTGGCGAATTCTACACTGCTATCTTCAATCTCCGCTGGCATCAGTTCTCTTGCCGAGAGTAGCGGTGGCAGTAACATAAATGTTTGTAGTGCGCAGACGCAGACTACTCCGCAGTCGCTATCCTCCGAGGTCTTTTCAGTGCCAAGTACGTCTGCTATTGTTTCGCCTGTGACACTTAATTTGCCAAAGGCCGTTTCTCCGTCTAAGCAGTCAGATAAGTCGCCTATTCACTCAACCGCTTCTCCTCGTCCCACGTGTGCATCTCGCAATAGTTCTAAGGACACCAGCTGCATTACCCCGCCCGAGCCTGTTATTGTTAAGTTTGGCACGACCTGGACTGTTGGTGACTGGACCCGACGCCTCTCCAAAATCAAACGAGAAACTCTTCTGACAACGCTGTTTCTTCATGGAGCTCCCCGCCGTGCTGACGTGACTTGGGTCACGGATTTCTTCAAAAAGCGTTTCTTCATCATCCCGTCGAATTGCATCAAAATTTCGTCCTTCAGGAAATCATCCAGCTTCTCGCTCGACATCCCATCTCAGTTCATCTGGCTTTTTAAACAGGGCTCTAGTCGTGTAGTCACTATGGATAACGTCAGGTTCTCTTTCTTTCCTCCAAAATCCGTCCGCTTTTCTTCAAATTCGTCCAAGCCGAAACCTGTAAATAGCTCTAAATCAACACTTAGCAATAGTTCTAATTCTAGTAATAGGGTAAGTTCGGCACCTGTGCCTAGCTTGACTAGTATGAGTCATTTTTCCTCCAAACCCAAACAATCCTCCCGTCCTTCCTCTCTTCCTAACCTCCCTTATAAACAACCTTCCAGACCTCATCCACCATCCTCCTCTCAATCCAATTGGGGTTTCAAGGCGGGGCTTATTCCTAATTGCTCAGCCCTCAAATACCCTAATTTTATAAAATCCCACACTCTCTACCCGGCCTCCGCAAGTCCTCCTTCACGATCTCTTCCTTCTGTAGATTCTTCCCCTCCCGACATAAATCTATCTGCCCCCGCTGTGCCGGCTTCTTCAATTGATGCAACCGGCTCTGTCCAACCGCCACCAACCAGTTCTACTTCCGGGTTGGCACCTAATTTAGGTGCGATTCCTAAACGTCCTGGTTCTGCTTCCGGGTTGGCTCCAAATTTAGGTGCGATTCCTAAACGTGCCCTTTCTGTACCTTGCCCCCCTCCCGTCAAGCCTCTTAACCAATTACCCTCTGCGGACTCTTCTAATTCCTTGAACTCTGCTTCTAGTTCTTCTAAGCCATCTTTTATTGACCCTCTTCTGCCTCCAGTTGTGAAGGTAACCATGCGTGCAGCAGAGTCTCTCGATAGTCGTTATCTTCTTTCTCGCCTTCGGGACCAACGCATTTATGATAATGTGCGCTTGTATCTGGCCTACCTTCACGACAAGGGTGCCGATGTTTGCTATGAAGGCAAAACAAAGACCAACGTGATGGTATCAATTCAGCAAGAGGGCCTTCCGACGGACCCTTCTATTCTTCGCCAATTCTTCGTTAACTACCATGCGGCGTTCAATATCCCTGCTATTGATGTTTCTAATGACCTTTCGTCGTTTGCCGCTTTTGTTAGCTCGAAGCGTATTTCCCACCTGCAGAGGTCTCGTAACGACTCCAATAATTTCTTTCGTTCCTAACCAACTTATGGATTCCATCCCCTCCTTTTCGCCTCCTTTGGCTATTGTTCCAACTTCTCTGTGCGTGACTCCTCCCCTTGATTCTAACCCCCCCACTCGTTCTTCATTGTCATGTAATCTGTCCCCTCCTTCTGCATCAGTTTCTAATCACCGTACTTCTCACTTTTCTCTTTACTACCAAAATGTCAGGGGACTTCGTACTAAAACTCGTGAAGTTTTCCGAAATTCGTTTCTCTTGCCTTATGACATTTTCGCCTTAACGGAGACTAACCTCATCCCTAGTATCCATAGCAGTGAATTATTTTCCCACGATTTCAACGTCTTTCGTGTCGATGGTGCCACCGACGACGGTATTTCCTGCGGTCGCGGTGTCCTTTTGGCGGTGCACAATAGCTTGTGTGCCTCTTTCCTAAAATCTTCTTCGAGCTCCTCATGTGAGTTTGTTTGTGTTAGGATTAATTTCGTACATAGGTCTATTTTTATCTTCTGCTTTTATATACGACCTTCTCAGCCGGTTGAAGCGTATAGACTCGCTACGTACGAAGTTGATTTAGTGTTTAATTCCCTTAAGACCGTCGATGAGTTAATTGTCCTTGGTGACTTCAACCTGCCTCATCTGCAGTGGTCCCTGTCTGACGACGAATCCTATTATGTTCCCACTAATGCTTCTTCGGCCAGAGAGATTTTGTTCCTGGATCGTCTGTCGGATTCCGATCTCTATCAGATTAGTAATATATCTAACAGTCTCGGGAGACAATTGGATCTTGTTTACTCTTCTGATCCCCTCAACTCCATCGTCGCCAGGAGCCCTCATACTCTGTCTTGTCTTGACCCGTTTCATCCCCCTTTGTTTCTTGCCTTTTCTCTACGCCAGCCCGATATTATTCCCTCTTCACCGTCCTCTAAGTCATTTAATTTTCACAGATGTGACTTTGTCAAACTGAACGACATCTTGTCGAACTCGCCTATCTCGCGTATCTCGCTTAACAGGCAACTCCCGGTTGATAACACTCTATCTGTATTCTCTGATATTATGTCTTCTTGTTTGTCCCAGTCTGTTCCCTATCGGTCCCGCAGAACCTTCTCTTCATCCCCGGTGTGGTACGATGGCGAGCTTCGATCTCTTCGCAATAAGCGGAACAAACTGTGGCGCGCCTTTCTCTTGTCCCGGTCTGAGGTTGATTATCATAATTTTCTAGCCGTTTCCAATATGTTCTCCGAACGTAGTCGCATACTTTACTCTGGTTACCTTGACAAAGTCCAAGCTGACTTGATCCTGAACCCGAAACAGTTTTTTTACTTTGTGAACTCTAAACGTAAGTCTAGTGGCTATCCTCCCACTCTTCACCTTGAGGATACTTCGTCTAGTGACCCTTCCTCTATCTCTGATCTGTTTGCAAAACACTTTAGTCAATCTTTTTGTGGTGTATCCTCCGAACCTGATGCTTCTTACTTCAGCTTTTTGCATTCTAGTCCTCTTACTTCACTTTCCTCCCTGCATATAGACTGTTCGCAAGTCGCGGCATCGATCGCTACCTTGGCCGATGACTTCAACCCTGGTCCTGACGGAATTCCCGCTGTCGTACTTAAGAGATGTGCTCAACACCTTGTGGAGCCTCTTACCTTCATTTTCCAGCAATCCATCTCCCAAGGTATCTTCCCTTCGCAGTGGAAGGAATCGTATATCATTCCCATTCATAAGAAGGGTTGCAAGACAGATGTGTCGAATTACCGTCCCATTGATAAACTCTCTTGTATTCCTAAACTCTTCGAAAAGATCGTCTACGACTTAGTCTCCTTCCACTGTAAATCCATCTTTTCTCCTGCTCAACATGGTTTTTTGCGGGGGAGGTCAACAACAACTAACCTCACCGACTTTGTATCCTCTTCACTTTGCGCTTTGGAGAGTGGGTGTGAGGTTGACGTTGTGGCCACCGACTTCAGTAAGGCTTTCGATAAAATTTCGCATAGCCTCATCCTGTTTAAGCTTCGTCACCTTGGTTTTCCACCTTTTTTCATAACATGGATCAAATCATACTTGGAGCGTCGCACCTATAAGGTTCTCTTTAATTCCGCCGTCTCTGCCCCCTTTGGCGCCCCCTCTGGCGTTCCCCAAGGCAGCCATCTTGGTCCTTTGATCTTCATACTCTCCATTAATGATGTTGAGGGTATACTGTTGCATTCAAAGGTGTCGATATATGCGGACGACATGAAGATCTATAAGAATATTTCCTCTCCTGCTGATTCTCGCCTTCTTCAAGCTGACCTTGACAGGTTCTGCACTTGGTGCTGAGAACTTTCTGGTGCTTAATGTTTCCAAGTGCCAATCCGTTACCTTCTCTCGAAAGCGGCTACCACCCTCACCTCGAACTTACTACCTATCTGGTCTTTCTATTCCCTCGGTAACCTTTCTTAATGATCTGGGTGTCATTTGTGACCGTGAGCTCAGTTTCCGGTCCCACATTGATCATACCATTTCCCGAGCGAATGCTGTACTTGGCTTTGTGAAACGTTGGTCTAGGGAATTTTCTAACCCCCACCTCTCCAAAGTCTTGTACACTTCTCTGGTTAGGCCTATCCTCGAGTATGCCTCTCAGGTTTGGTCCCCGTCCCATTCCTCCTACATCCTAAAGATTGAATCCGTTCAGAGGAGATTTCTTCGCTTTGCCCTACGGAGCCTCCCTTGGTCTGATCCTATGCATCTTCCTCCTTATGAAGATCGTCTACGGCTCATTGATCTTCAGCCCTTATACGTTAGACGCGATACCGCCGACATCCTCTTCCTCCATCAACTTATGTCGGGTATTATCGACTGCCCTTCTCTGCTTCAGTCGATCTGCGTCAACACGAATCCCCGTAACCTTCGTTCGGTTCGCCTATTTCGTCCCCCCTGCCACCGCACTGAATATGGGCTTAATGAACCGTTGTCTAGAATGCTGAACAAGGCTAATGCATTCCCTTTCTTCGACTTCCATGTCACGAAGGACGCTCTAAAGAAAATTCTTCAGCGGTCCTAGTATTCCCGGTTGTCGTCTCCTCCCGCCTTGTTTCAATCTTGCCTTTCGATCCTGCCTTTCCCTTTTCCCCTTACCATACTTTGTCTTTCTTTAGTGTTATGTCTTTATTATTGTTATGTATTGTTACTTAATTTTAAGTTTTTTGTAGCTTGTATTAAGCGAATCAATAAACTAAACTAAACTAGCCTTCTGCTAGCGCAGTTAATTGCTGTAATCAGTCAGTCTTGCGTTAGCTGCCATTAAGAGCACACACATTAAATTCAAATCTTTAATTTAAAAAATTCTAAATCAGTTGTGTAATAATTCTAAATCCTTTTAATTAAAAATAGTTAAGCGAATCAAACAGTGTTTTTTTTTCTTAAGTTAAAATTCTACCATAAAGACACCTAATTTCGTCTACTCTTTTTCATGGTCCTTCGAGCCGGATAATACGGGAATTACGGGTTTTTCAGTGTCTTTAAGAAAATAAATGAAGTGCTAATTTCTCGTTTCTGATCTTTTTTACACGTGTTTGAACTTCGAACTGTTGAAAAAAAGGAAACATTATATAGTGACTCTTCTATTCGGTATATATCTAGTACAAAAAGTGGTGCTTTTATAAATAACGCTTGTGATTCTATATCTGTGAAAATCAATGCTCTTATCAGTGATTTTACCACACAGATAAATCTGAACTGTTCATTGAACAGTATTTCACGCGCATAATTAGCTAAGTGAAAATCGTGTATCAAACATACGGAAAACTTTCGGACTTAAATCTAATTCTTTGAAATTCTTGAATTCTTTGAGTGAACATTTTACTTTACTTTATTCGGAAATATCATAAACTTCTTGAAATCTAAAAACTCTCAAATAAATTTACTCCAGGCACATATTCTTATTGCAACAGTGCAAATATAGCGGTTAATCTTCAGTTACAGCTAATTGTAGCTCTGGCTAATTTCAAATTGTTCAACTCTATTCAACTCATCTTCTGTACCGTAAGTCTGCATGTGGCTAGCAATTCAATTAGAAGAATTTCGGTGAGTCAATTTTATTTATTCTCCAATTGCAATTATTGAAGTGGACACATTACGATGGAACAAAAACTCGATCATCAGGAAAGACTAGGTGGAAAAATTCAAAGATTCATTATTAATACTGATAGAACAGCGTCAGAAAAACAAACAGAGGAATACTTAGAAGCGCGCATCCAATTGTTAGAGGGTTATTGGAAACAGTTCACTCACGGTCATGACAATTTGTATATTAAAGCTGATGCTGAGTTTCTAAAACGCGAATATTTCAATGGTGATACATATGCAGATGTTGAACGGCATTACATGGAATGTCTTGCTGAATTACGTAAAAGGCGACGCAAACTCGTGCCTCCGTCCCCATCAGCGAATTCTACGATGATTAATTCCGATACCACCATTGCAGACACAACACCTAAGCTTCCAAAGATATCTGTTCCCACATTTAGCGGAAACTACTTAGAATAGCCTGCATTTAGAGATCTTTACAAATCACTCGTTCATGATAACAAGGGCATGCAGCCAGTTCAAAAATTTCATTACCTGAAGGCTTCGTTATCGGGTGAAGCTTACAATTTAATAAAACATGTTCTGGTTACAAATGCAAATTATTCTTCTGCATGGCAAAGTCTTATGCTGCGTTATGATAATGAACGCATTTTAACCAACAATTACATTTCTTCCATTGTGTCATTGAGTTCAATGCACAGTGAGTCGGCCAGTCAAATCAAACGACTTTTGGACACCACTACTCAAGCAATTGGTGCTCTCGAAAATTTAGGACGTCCTACAACCTATTGGGATGATTGGTTAGTCTATACACTCACAAACAAGCTCGATTCACAGACCAGGAAGGATTGGGAAAATTCCTTGTCCGAATCTACTGACGTCCCAAAATTCAATACGTTAACGCAATTCTTAGAGGGAAGACTACGTACTCTAGAAGTGATTAAGGTTAAGACTGGGGATAAAAATAATAAACTTTCACCCAAACAGTCCTTCACACGAGCTCATGTATCTACCACAAACAAACAATGCACACTTTGTGATGGCAATCACATATTGATCTTCTGTCGAACTTTTCGCTCTAAATCCATTAAACAAAGAAGACAGTTTATACGTGAAAAGGAACTTTGCTTTAATTGCTTACGCTCAGGACATTCTGCACAAAATTGTACCATCACTGATCGCTGCAAACTTTGCTCGCAATTGCATCTTACCATGTTGCACTATTCCAACAATACTGGAGCTGAATCCTCGAGCTTTCTTCATCAGAATACTGAAGCTCCTGCTCAAGCATCTTCACAATCACCTACAATTTTGCCAACTTCTGCAACTATAGCTCACACTGCCAATCAAGGTTTTACACCAAGGTCAAGAATATTATTAGCCACTGCCCAGGTACTAATTCGCAACAAAACTGGAGCTCAGAAAAAAGTTAGAGCATTATTTGATCAAGGTTCAGAGTCAACATTTATTACTAACTCTGTTGCTAAATCATTAAATCTGCCTCGTCGTCGCGTAAATATCCCGATATTAGGCGTCGGAAGCTGCAACGCAGGCTTGGCGAATGCTGAAGTGCAGTTCGATATCGTGCCTGTCAACAAGGATGCAAAATCATTTAGTGCACGAGCATTGGTCCTTCCTAATCTCAGTTCAATTCTTCCTGGTGCAAGTTTGCCTCACATACCGTGGCCTCACATAGAAGACCTTGATTTAGCTGATCCTGAATTCTCAATATCTGCGCCTATTGAAATCATTTTAGGTGCCGATATGTATGCCCAGCTATTACTAGACGGTGTTCGACAGGGACCCACTGGTACACCCATCGCACAGCGTACACATCTGGGATGGATTCTGTCTGGTCCTATTGAAAATCCATTGGCTAAAAATTCTACTTGTACTTCTGTATTTCATCTAAAAACTGGTGAAGATGTCTGCCAAACACTAAGACGTTTTTGGGAAATTGAAGAAATCCGCACAAATCAAGTATTGACTGATGAAGAACGTGAATGTGAAAATTTCTATGAAAGCACAGTGCAACGCAATCCAAATGGCAGATATGTAGTTCGACTACCATTTAAAATGGATACGGCAAATCTAGGAGATAGCCGTAAAGGAGCTGTTGCTGCACTGTTACGACTTGAAAAACTTTTCGACAAGAATGCTGAGCTTCAAACACAATACACGAAATTTCTTGAAGACTATCTGAACTTAGGACATATGAGACCCATCTGCCAAGAGGATATAAATCGTTCAACGAACAAATACTATCTCCCGCACCATGCTCTATTGAAACCCAGTAGTACTAGCACCAAATTGCGTGTGGTCTTTAATGGATCCTATAGAACATCCTCCGGTGTCTCACTAAATGATTGTCTTCAAATTGGTCCCAATACTTATGAGAATCTTGCGACGATTGTTTCTAGATGGAGAATGTATCCTTTTGTATATACGGCAGATATTGAAAAGATGTATCGCCAAATATTAGTACACGACGACGATACAAATTTTCAACGCATAGTGTGGAGAAAAAACCCAAACTTACCAATACAAGATTACAATCTTCTAACTGTCACATACGGAACAGCCTCAGCTCCCTATCTAGCTTGCAGGACTCTAAAGCAACTAGCTTTAGACTACAAGGATAAAAACCCTATTGGAACGAACATACTCTTAAACAACTTCTATGTAGATGATGTGCTATTTGGAGCCCACAGTATGACTACAGCTCAACTTGCGGCAATTGAGCTTAACAAACTTCTAAAGTGTGCTGGTTTTACTCTCCGCAAATGGTCATCAAATCAGGAGGAACTTCTCAAGGACATTCCAGACAGTGACAAAGAACATTCATCTTCTCTGCAACTATTTTCTGACTCGCAAATCAAAACTTTAGGAATACGTTGGCATCCAGCTTATGATTGCTTTTGTTTTGAAATCTCTTTAAGTTCCAATCATCAAATCTGCACAAAACGAGTTGTTTTATCCGATGTAAGCAAGCTTTTTGATCCCTTAGGTTGGCTAGCCCCAGTTATCATAGTAGGCAAAATATTTCTTCAAAAACTCTGGCTAGCTAAACTCGATTGGGATGACATTTTAACACCTGATCTCTGGAATGAATGGAATACTTTTAAAACACAGTTAGTCAATCTAGAATCTGTCCGGATAAAGCGCTGGTTGGGACTATCTAACGATGACCACTCGGTGGAAATACATGGCTTTTCTGACGCATCAACCTACGCCTATGCTGCCGTAGTTTACCTTCGGATACATAACAAGGCAGACAACATTCAAGTCAACTTAGTCACATGCAAGACAAAGGTAGCTCCGTTGAAAACTTTATCCATACCTAGATTGGAACTCTGTGGCGCTAGTCTTTTAACTAAGTTGGTTGCTTCGGTACACAATGACATGAAATTGGAGTCAGCCTCAATATATCTATGGACTGATTCAACAATCGTTCTCACCTGGATAAAGGCACAACCAGCACGATGGAAGACGTTTGTGGCCAATCGTGTCTCCGACATACAAACAACTCTGCCCCAGGCTAATTGGCGTTTTGTTCCAACACAACATAATCCTGCGGATTGTGCCACCCGAGGCCTGTCTCCTACCGAGTTGATTGAACATCCGCTGTGGTGGCATGGTCCAACTTGGCTTAGTCAACATTCATCACTTTGGCCCATATTGCAAACTACAGATTCTGTTGAAGCATCATCAGAAATGAGACCCATTGTAATTAATCATATCTCTCACACCAACAAAAACAAACAATCTAAATCATGGGATCTTCTTACTAGATATTCCTCACTGCGTCGACTCTTAAAAATTACAGCTTGGATCATGACATTTGTTGATTGTCTCAAGAATAAATCGAAATATTCAGATACACATCTCATCACTTATAACTTAGAAAACGCTTTCAACTTCTGGGTAAAATATGTTCAAAATATAGCATTCGCTGATGAAATCAATCATATTAAAAACAAAAGTCCACTTCCTCGACGAAGTAAGCTTCTTAGTTTAAATCCCTATCTGGATCAGAATCTAATATTACGTGTTGGAGGACGACTGCAACATGCGCCTCTATCAGATTTCGAAATTCACCCCATTATTCTTCCTGGCGACAGCTACTTCTCAACCTTAGTCATTGAAGATTCACATGTTAGGACTCTACATGGCGGAACCCAACTCACACTACAACATATAAGAACGAAGTTCTGGATACTCAACGCTCGAAATAAGGTTCGTAAATACATCCATCGCTGCATAACTTGTATAAGGTATAGCACACAACATACACATCAGCTCATGGGCAACCTTCCCCATTTTCGAGTAACACCGTCCAAACCATTTACTCATACTGGTATTGATTACGCGGGACCCGTTCAGATCACAGCTGTTAGACGCAGAGGTGCCAAGTCTTTCAAAGCCTACATTGCTCTTTTCATATGTCTCGTCACTCGTGCAATTCACCTTGAATTGGTATCTCAACTCAGTTCAGAGGCCTTTTTAGCAGCTTATCGTCGATTTATCTCTCGTCGCGGACGCTGTAGTCATGTATACAGCGACAACGCCACTAACTTCGTGGGAGCCAACAAATTACTCAATGAGGATCTTCAAAAGGCTCTCAGTGAGAATCAAGCACATATTAGACAAGCCTTAACTAACGACGGAGTAAACTGGCATTTCATTCCCCCTGTTGCCCCTCATGTTGGCGGAATATGGGAGGCAGGCATAAAGTCCATGAAGTTTCATCTAATAAGAGTAATTGGAGCAACCATATTGTCCATTGAAGAAATTACAACTTTATTGGCCCAAGTGGAAGCTTGCCTCAATTCTAGACCTCTGCATCCCATCTCTGACGATCCTGAAGAACTTGACATTTTGACTCCTGGTCATTTCTTGATAGGAAGCGCACCACTAACGATTCCAGAACCGTCATTGCGAGAAACTCCCATCTCACTTCTTTCTCGTTGGAAATTAGTCCAAGCTATGTTGGAACACTTCTGGAATAGGTGGCAGAAGGAATATTTACATCATCTCCAGCAAAGACGCAAATGGCAACAAGAGCAACCATCTTTTAGCGTTGGCGATCTCGTTCTCCTCAAAGATGATCACACTCCTCCATGCAAATGGATGAGAGCACGAATAACTGAAACACATCCTGGACCGGACAAACTAATAAGAGTTGTCACTCTGAAGCATAAAAACGGTTATTTCAAGCGTCACATCAACAAACTAATTCTTCTTCCACCACCAGAAGCTAATTAAGCACGTCATTATCTTCCTTCAGCGCAGACTCATACATTTCTATTCCACCACAGAGATTCATGGCGGGCAGCAACATATTCATGTTTTCTTTCGCTATCCAGCGAGGCGGGCAGAATGTTCAAAAACCTAATATTTTTCATCGCAATAGACCTAGCAACTAGTCAAATAAATACAGAATTTGTCAATAACCGTTAAGCACTCATTTGTTTGTTCTTGTGCACTAGCCTTCTGCTAGCGCAGTTAATTGCTGTAATCAGTCAGTCTTGCGTTAGCTGCCATTAAGAGCACACACATTAAATTCAAATCTTTAATTTAAAAAATTCTAAATCAGTTGTGTAATACTTCTAAATCCTTTTAATTAAAAATAGTTAAGCGAATCAAACAGTGTTTTTTTTCTTAAGTTAAAATTCTACCATAAAGACACCTAATTTCGTCTGGATATTACACAATACACGAAATTTCTTGAAGACTATCTGAACTTAGGACATATGAGACCCATCTGCCAAGAGGATATAAATCGTTCAACGAACAAATACTATCTCCCGCACCATGCTGTATTGAAACCCAGTAGTACTAGCACCAAATTGCGTGTGGTCTTTAATGGATCCTATAGAACATCCTCCGGTGTCTCACTAAATGATTGTCTTCAAATCGGTCCCAATACTTATGAGAATCTTGCGACGATTGTTTCTAGATGCAGAATGTATCCTTTTGTATATACGGCAGATATTGAAAAGATGTATCGCCAAATATTAGTACACGACGACGATACAAATTTTCAACGCATAGTGTGGAGAAAAAACCCAAACTTACCAATACAAGATTACAATCTTCTAACTGTCACATACGGAACAGCCTCAGCTCCCTATCTAGCTTGCAGGACTCTAAAGCAACTAGCTTTAGACTACAAGGATAAAAACCCTATTGGAACGAACATACTCTTAAACAACTTCTATGTAGATGATGTGCTATTTGGAGCCCACAGTATGACTACAGCTCAACTTGCGGCAATTGTGCTTAACAAACTTCTAAAGTGTGCTGGTTTTACTCTCCGCAAATGGTCATCAAATCAAGAGGAACTTCTCAAGGACATTCCAGACAGTGACAAAGAACATTCATCTTCTCTGCAACTATTTTCTGACTCGCAAATCAAAACTTTAGGAATACGTTGGCATCCAGCTTATGATTGCTTTTGTTTTGAAATCTCTTTAAGTTCCAATCATCAAATCTGCACAAAACGAGTTGTTTTATCCGATGTAAGCAAGCTTTTTGATCCCTTAGGTTGGCTAGCCCCAGTAATCATAGTAGGCAAAATATTTCTTCAAAAACTCTGGCTAGCTAAACTCGATTGGGATGACATTTTAACACCTGATCTCTGGAATGAATGGAATACTTATAAAACACAGTTAGTCAATCTAGAATCTGTCCGGATAAAGCGCTGGTTGGGACTATCTAACGATGACCACTCGGTGGAAATACATGGCTTTTCTGACGCATCAACCTACGCCTATGCTGCCGTAGTTTACCTTCGGATACATAACAAGGCAGACAACATTCAAGTCAACTTAGTGACATGCAAGACAAAGGTAGCTCCGTTGAAAACTTTATCCATACCTAGATTGGAACTCTGTGGCGCTAGTCTTTTAACTAAGTTGGTTGCTTCGGTACACAATGACATGAAATTGGAGTCAGCCTCAATATATCTATGGACTGATTGAACAATCGTTCTCACCTGCATAAAGGCACAACCAGCACGATGGAAGACGTTTGTGGCCAATCGTGTCTCCGACATACAAACAACTCTGCCCCAGGCTAATTGGCGTTTTGTTCCAACACAACATAATCCTGCGGATTGTGCCACCCGAGGCCTGTCTCCTACCGAGTTGATTGAACATCCGCTGTGGTGGCATGGTCCAACTTGGCTTAGTCAACATTCATCACTTTGGCCCATATTGCAAACTACAGATTCTGTTGAAGCATCATCAGAAATGAGACCCATTGTAATTAATCATATCTCTCACACCAACAAAAACAAACAATCTAAATCATGGGATCTTCTTACTAGATATTCCTCACTGCGTCGACTCTTAAAAATTACAGCTTGGATCATGACATTTGTTGATTGTCTCAAGAATAAATCGAAATATTCAGATACACATCTCATCACTTATAACTTAGAAAACGCTTTCAACTTCTGGGTTAAATATGTTCAAAATATAGCATTCGCTGATGAAATCAATCATATTAAAAACAAAAGTCCACTTCCTCGACGAAGTAAGCTTCTTAGTTTAAATCCCTATCTGGATCAGAATCTAATATTACGTGTTGGAGGACGACTGCAACATGCGCCTCTATCAGATTTCGAAATTCACCCCATTATTCTTCCTGGCGACAGCTACTTCTCAACCTTAGTCATTGAAGATTCACATGTTAGGACTCTACATGGCGGAACCCAACTCACACTACAACATATAAGAACGAAGTTCTGGATACTCAACGCTCGAAATAAGGTTCGTAAATACATCCATCGCTGCATAACTTGTATAAGGTATAGCACACAACATACACATCAGCTCATGGGCAACCTTCCCCATTTTCGAGTAACACCGTCCAAACCATTTACTCATACTGGTATTGATTACGCGGGACCCGTTCAGATCACAGCTGTTAGACGCAGAGGTGCCAAGTCTTTCAAAGCCTACATTGCTCTTTTCATATGTCTCGTCACTCGTGCAATTCACCTTGAATTGGTATCTCAACTCAGTTCAGAGGCCTTTTTAGCAGCTTATCGTCGATTTATCTCTCGTCGCGGACGCTGTAGTCATGTATACAGCGACAACGCCACTAACTTCGTGGGAGCCAACAAATTACTCAATAAGGATCTTCAAAAGGCTCTCAGTGAGAATCAAGCACATATTAGACAAGCCTTAACTAACGACGGAGTAAACTGGCATTTCATTCCCCCTGTTGCCCCTCATGTTGGCGGAATATGGGAGGCAGGCATAAAGTCCATGAAGTTTCATCTAATAAGAGTAATTGGAGCAACCATATTGTCCATTGAAGAAATTACAACTTTATTGGCCCAAGTGGAAGCTTGCCTCAATTCTAGACCTCTGCATCCCATCTCTGACGATCCTGAAGAACTTGACATTTTGACTCCTGGTCATTTCTTGATAGGAAGCGCACCACTAACCATTCCAGAACCGTCATTGCGAGAAACTCCCATCTCACTTCTTTCTCGTTGGAAATTAGTCCAAGCTATGTTGGAACACTTCTGGAATAGGTGGCAGAAGGAATATTTACATCATCTCCAGCAAAGACGCAAATGGCAACAAGAGCAACCATCTTTTAGCGTTGGCGATCTCGTTCTCCTCAAAGATGATCACACTCCTCCATGCAAATGGATGAGAGCACGAATAACTGAAACACATCCTGGACCGGACAAACTAATAAGAGTTGTCACTCTGAAGCATAAAAACGGTTATTTCAAGCGTCACATCAACAAACTAATTCTTCTTCCACCACCAGAAGCTAATTAAGCACGTCATTATCTTCCTTCAGCGCAGACTCATACATTTCTATTCCACCACAGAGATTCATGGCGGGCAGCAACATATTCATGTTTTCTTTCGCTATCCAGCGAGGCGGGCAGAATGTTCAAAAACCTAATATTTTTCATCGCAATAGACCTAGCAACTAGTCAAATAAATACAGAATTTGTCAATAACCGTTAAGCACTCATTTGTTTGTTCTTGTGCACTAGCCTTCTGCTAGCGCAGTTAATTGCTGTAATCAGTAAGTCTTGCGTTAGCTGCCATTAAGAGCACACACATTAAATTCAAATCTTTAATTTAAAAAATTCTAAATCAGTTGTGTAATACTTCTAAATCCTTTTAATTAAAAATAGTTAAGCGAATCAAACAGTGTTTTTTTTCTTAAGTTAAAATTCTACCATAAAGACACCTAATTTCGTCTGGATATTACACAATACACGAAATTTCTTGAAGACTATCTGAACTTAGGACATATGAGACCCATCTGCCAAGAGGATATAAATCGTTCAACGAACAAATACTATCTCCCGCACCATGCTGTATTGAAACCCAGTAGTACTAGCACCAAATTGCGTGTGGTCTTTAATGGATCCTATAGAACATCCTCCGGTGTCTCACTAAATGATTGTCTTCAAATTGGTCCCAATACTTATGAGAATCTTGCGACGATTGTTTCTAGATGCAGAATGTATCCTTTTGTATATACGGCAGATATTGAAAAGATGTATCGCCAAATATTAGTACACGACGACGATACAAATTTTCAACGCATAGTGTGGAGAAAAAACCCAAACTTACCAATACAAGATTACAATCTTCTAACTGTCACATACGGAACAGCCTCAGCTCCCTATCTAGCTTGCAGGACTCTAAAGCAACTAGCTTTAGACTACAAGGATAAAAACCCTATTGGAACGAACATACTCTTAAACAACTTCTATGTAGATGATGTGCTATTTGGAGCCCACAGTATGACTACAGCTCAACTTGCGGCAATTGAGCTTAACAAACTTCTAAAGTGTGCTGGTTTTACTCTCCGCAAATGGTCATCAAATCAAGAGGAACTTCTCAAGGACATTCCAGACAGTGACAAAGAACATTCATCTTCTCTGCAACTATTTTCTGACTCGCAAATCAAAACTTTAGGAATACGTTGGCATCCAGCTTATGATTGCTTTTGTTTTGAAATCTCTTTAAGTTCCAATCATCAAATCTGCACAAAACGAGTTGTTTTATCCGATGTAAGCAAGCTTTTTGATCCCTTAGGTTGGCTAGCCCCAGTAATCATAGTAGGCAAAATATTTCTTCAAAAACTCTGGCTAGCTAAACTCGATTGGGATGACATTTTAACACCTGATCTCTGGAATGAATGGAATACTTATAAAACACAGTTAGTCAATCTAGAATCTGTCCGGATAAAGCGCTGGTTGGGACTATCTAACGATGACCACTCGGTGGAAATACATGGCTTTTCTGACGCATCAACCTACGCCTATGCTGCCGTAGTTTACCTTCGGATACATAACAAGGCAGACAACATTCAAGTCAACTTAGTGACATGCAAGACAAAGGTAGCTCCGTTGAAAACTTTATCCATACCTAGATTGGAACTCTGTGGCGCTAGTCTTTTAACTAAGTTGGTTGCTTCGGTACACAATGACATGAAATTGGAGTCAGCCTCAATATATCAATGGACTGATTGAACAATCGTTCTCACCTGCATAAAGGCACAACCAGCACGATGGAAGACGTTTGTGGCCAATCGTGTCTCCGACATACAAACAACTCTGCCCCAGGCTAATTGGCGTTTTGTTCCAACACAACATAATCCTGCGGATTGTGCCACCCGAGGCCTGTCTCCTACCGAGTTGATTGAACATCCGCTGTGGTGGCATGGTCCAACTTGGCTTAGTCAACATTCATCACTTTGGCCCATATTGCAAACTACAGATTCTGTTGAAGCATCATCAGAAATGAGACCCATTGTAATTAATCATATCTCTCACACCAACAAAAACAAACAATCTAAATCATGGGATCTTCTTACTAGATATTCCTCACTGCGTCGACTCTTAAAAATTACAGCTTGGATCATGACATTTGTTGATTGTCTCAAGAATAAATCGAAATATTCAGATACACATCTCATCACTTATAACTTAGAAAACGCTTTCAACTTCTGGGTAAAATATGTTCAAAATATAGCATTCGCTGATGAAATCAATCATATTAAAAACAAAAGTCCACTTCCTCGACGAAGTAAGCTTCTTAGTTTAAATCCCTATCTGGATCAGAATCTAATATTACGTGTTGGAGGACGACTGCAACATGCGCCTCTATCAGATTTCGAAATTCACCCCATTATTCTTCCTGGCGACAGCTACTTCTCAACCTTAGTCATTGAAGATTCACATGTTAGGACTCTACATGGCGGAACCCAACTCACACTACAACATATAAGAACGAAGTTCTGGATACTCAACGCTCGAAATAAGGTTCGTAAATACATCCATCGCTGCATAACTTGTATAAGGTATAGCACACAACATACACATCAGCTCATGGGCAACCTTCCCCATTTTCGAATAACACCGTCCAAACCAGTTACTCATACTGGTATTGATTACGCGGGACCCGTTCAGATCACAGCTGTTAGACGCAGAGGTGCCAAGTCTTTCAAAGCCTACATTGCTCTTTTCATATGTCTCGTCACTCGTGCAATTCACCATGAATTGGTATCTCAACTCAGTTCAGAGGCCTTTTTAGCAGCTTATCGTCGATTTATCTCTCGTCGCGGACGCTGTAGTCATGTATACAGCGACAACGCCACTAACTTCGTGGAAGCCAACAAATTACTCAATAAGGATCTTCAAAAGGCTCTCAGTGAGAACAAGCACATATTAGACAAGCCTTAACTAACGACGGAGTAAACTGGCATTTCATTCCCCCTTTTGCCCCTCATGTTGGCGGAATATGGGAGGCAGGCATAAAGTCCATGAAGTTCCATCTAATAAGAGTAATTGGAGCAACCATATTGTCCATTGAAGAAATTACAACTTTATTGGCCCAAGTGGAAGCTTGCCTCAATTCTAGACCTCTGCATCCCATCTCTGACGATCCTGAAGAACTTGACATTTTGACTCCTGGTCATTTCTTGATAGGAAGCGCACCACTAACGATTCCAGAACCGTCATTGCGAGAAACTCCCATCTCACTTCTTTCTCGTTGGAAATTAGTCCAAGCTATGTTGGAACACTTCTGGAATAGGTGGCAGAAGGAATATTTACATCATCTCCAGCAAAGACGCAAATGGCAACAAGAGCAACCATCTTTTAGCGTTGGCGATCTCGTTCTCCTCAAAGATGGTCACACTCCTCCATGCAAATGGATGAGAGCACGAATAACTGAAACACATCCTGGACCGGACAAACTAATAAGAGTTGTCACTCTGAAGCATAAAAACGGTTATTTCAAGCGTCACATCAACAAACTAATTCTTCTTCCACCACCAGAAGCTAATTAAGCACGTCATTATCTTCCTTCAGCGCAGACTCATACATTTCTATTCCACCACAGAGATTCATGGCGGGCAGCAACATATTCATGTTTTCTTTCGCTATCCAGCGAGGCGGGCAGAATGTTCAAAAACCTAATATTTTTCATCGCAATAGACCTAGCAACTAGTCAAATAAATACAGAATTTGTCAATAACCGTTAAGCACTCATTTGTTTGTTCTTGTGCACTAGCCTTCTGCTAGCGCAGTTAATTGCTGTAATCAGTAAGTCTTGCGTTAGCTGCCATTAAGAGCACACACATTAAATTCAAATCTTTAATTTAAAAAATTCTAAATCAGTTGTGTAATACTTCTAAATCCTTTTAATTAAAAATAGTTAAGCGAATCAAACAGTGTTTTTTTTCTTAAGTTAAAATTCTACCATAAAGACACCTAATTTCGTCTGGATATTACACAATACACGAAATTTCTTGAAGACTATCTGAACTTAGGACATATGAGACCCATCTGCCAAGAGGATATAAATCGTTCAACGAACAAATACTATCTCCCGCACCATGCTGTATTGAAACCCAGTAGTACTAGCACCAAATTGCGTGTGGTCTTTAATGGATCCTATAGAACATCCTCCGGTGTCTCACTAAATGATTGTCTTCAAATTGGTCCCAATACTTATGAGAATCTTGCGACGATTGTTTCTAGATGCAGAATGTATCCTTTTGTATATACGGCAGATATTGAAAAGATGTATCGCCAAATATTAGTACACGACGACGATACAAATTTTCAACGCATAGTGTGGAGAAAAAACCCAAACTTACCAATACAAGATTACAATCTTCTAACTGTCACATACGGAACAGCCTCAGCTCCCTATCTAGCTTGCAGGACTCTAAAGCAACTAGCTTTAGACTACAAGGATAAAAACCCTATTGGAACGAACATACTCTTAAACAACTTCTATGTAGATGATGTGCTATTTGGAGCCCACAGTATGACTACAGCTCAACTTGCGGCAATTGAGCTTAACAAACTTCTAAAGTGTGCTGGTTTTACTCTCCGCAAATGGTCATCAAATCAAGAGGAACTTCTCAAGGACATTCCAGACAGTGACAAAGAACATTCATCTTCTCTGCAACTATTTTCTGACTCGCAAATCAAAACTTTAGGAATACGTTGGCATCCAGCTTATGATTGCTTTTGTTTTGAAATCTCTTTAAGTTCCAATCATCAAATCTGCACAAAACGAGTTGTTTTATCCGATGTAAGCAAGCTTTTTGATCCCTTAGGTTGGCTAGCCCCAGTAATCATAGTAGGCAAAATATTTCTTCAAAAACTCTGGCTAGCTAAACTCGATTGGGATGACATTTTAACACCTGATCTCTGGAATGAATGGAATACTTATAAAACACAGTTAGTCAATCTAGAATCTGTCCGGATAAAGCGCTGGTTGGGACTATCTAACGATGACCACTCGGTGGAAATACATGGCTTTTCTGACGCATCAACCTACGCCTATGCTGCCGTAGTTTACCTTCGGATACATAACAAGGCAGACAACATTCAAGTCAACTTAGTGACATGCAAGACAAAGGTAGCTCCGTTGAAAACTTTATCCATACCTAGATTGGAACTCTGTGGCGCTAGTCTTTTAACTAAGTTGGTTGCTTCGGTACACAATGACATGAAATTGGAGTCAGCCTCAATATATCAATGGACTGATTGAACAATCGTTCTCACCTGCATAAAGGCACAACCAGCACGATGGAAGACGTTTGTGGCCAATCGTGTCTCCGACATACAAACAACTCTGCCCCAGGCTAATTGGCGTTTTGTTCCAACACAACATAATCCTGCGGATTGTGCCACCCGAGGCCTGTCTCCTACCGAGTTGATTGAACATCCGCTGTGGTGGCATGGTCCAACTTGGCTTAGTCAACATTCATCACTTTGGCCCATATTGCAAACTACAGATTCTGTTGAAGCATCATCAGAAATGAGACCCATTGTAATTAATCATATCTCTCACACCAACAAAAACAAACAATCTAAATCATGGGATCTTCTTACTAGATATTCCTCACTGCGTCGACTCTTAAAAATTACAGCTTGGATCATGACATTTGTTGATTGTCTCAAGAATAAATCGAAATATTCAGATACACATCTCATCACTTATAACTTAGAAAACGCTTTCAACTTCTGGGTAAAATATGTTCAAAATATAGCATTCGCTGATGAAATCAATCATATTAAAAACAAAAGTCCACTTCCTCGACGAAGTAAGCTTCTTAGTTTAAATCCCTATCTGGATCAGAATCTAATATTACGTGTTGGAGGACGACTGCAACATGCGCCTCTATCAGATTTCGAAATTCACCCCATTATTCTTCCTGGCGACAGCTACTTCTCAACCTTAGTCATTGAAGATTCACATGTTAGGACTCTACATGGCGGAACCCAACTCACACTACAACATATAAGAACGAAGTTCTGGATACTCAACGCTCGAAATAAGGTTCGTAAATACATCCATCGCTGCATAACTTGTATAAGGTATAGCACACAACATACACATCAGCTCATGGGCAACCTTCCCCATTTTCGAATAACACCGTCCAAACCATTTACTCATACTGGTATTGATTACGCGGGACCCGTTCAGATCACAGCTGTTAGACGCAGAGGTGCCAAGTCTTTCAAAGCCTACATTGCTCTTTTCATATGTCTCGTCACTCGTGCAATTCACCATGAATTGGTATCTCAACTCAGTTCAGAGGCCTTTTTAGCAGCTTATCGTCGATTTATCTCTCGTCGCGGACGCTGTAGTCATGTATACAGCGACAACGCCACTAACTTCGTGGGAGCCAACAAATTACTCAATAAGGATCTTCAAAAGGCTCTCAGTGAGAACAAGCACATATTAGACAAGCCTTAACTAACGACGGAGTAAACTGGCATTTCATTCCCCCTGTTGCCCCTCATGTTGGCGGAATATGGGAGGCAGGCATAAAGTCCATGAATCCATCTAATAAGAGTAATTGGAGCAACCATATTGTCCATTGAAGAAATTACAACTTTATTGGCCCAAGTGGAAGCTTGCCTCAATTCTAGACCTCTGCATCCCATCTCTGACGATCCTGAAGAACTTGACATTTTGACTCCTGGTCATTTCTTGATAGGAAGCGCACCACTAACGATTCCAGAACCGTCATTGCGAGAAACTCCCATCTCACTTCTTTCTCGTTGGAAATTAGTCCAAGCTATGTTGGAACACTTCTGGAATAGGTGGCAGAAGGAATATTTACATCATCTCCAGCAAAGACGCAAATGGCAACAAGAGCAACCATCTTTTAGCGTTGGCGATCTCGTTCTCCTCAAAGATGGTCACACTCCTCCATGCAAATGAATGAGAGCACGAATAACTGAAACACATCCTGGACCGGACAAACTAATAAGAGTTGTCACTCTGAAGCATAAAAACGGTCATTTCAAGCGTCACATCAACAAACTAATTCTTCTTCCACCACCAGAAGCTAATTAAGCACGTCATTATCTTCCTTCAGCGCAGACTCATACATTTCTAATCCACCACAGATATTCATGGCGGGCAGCAACATATTCATGTTTTCTTTCGCTATCCAGCGAGGCGGGCAGAATGTTCAAAAACCTAATATTTTTCATCGCAATAGACCTAGCAACTAGTCAAATAAATACAGAATTTGTCAATAACCGTTAAGCACTCATTTGTTTGTTCTTGTGCACTAGCCTTCTGCTAGCGCAGTTAATTGCTGTAATCAGTCAGTCTTGCGTTAGCTGCCATTAAGAGCACACACATTAAATTCAAATCTTTAATTTAAAAAATTCTAAATCAGTTGTGTAATAATTCTAAATCCTTTTAATTAAAAATAGTTAAGCGAATCAAACAGTGTTTTTTTTTCTTAAGTTAAAATTCTACCATAAAGACACCTAATTTCGTCTACTCTTTTTCATAACTAATAACTTTCGGGTTCTTTTTTCAAGTTGAAATTATAATGGTTTATTAAATAATTATTTTGAAGAAGTCGCAAATACTTTTCGCCATATTTATAATAATGTGCAGCTTTACTTTTTGGTTTAGTTTTAACAATATCATACCAGCGAAGGAAATCATAAAGGCATATATTTTCAATTTCTTGTGGTCGTTGGGGATACTAGACGTCAACCCAACTTGGACAAAAAATGTCTTCGTTATCTTCTTGCATTTTATACAACTGTTGTTTAGTTTTAAGTTTACGTGCTCTATTCAGTGATACGTCAATCCATCTAATTACAGTTTTTCGATCAGTTGCATATAAGGAAAGTTGAAGAAGCGTATCGGCTGCTTCGAGAGCACCACACTCCCGGTTACGCAATGCTCGCAAACCCATGCTCCATAGATTGCTAGCAACTGATTTATTTTGAAGAAAATGAGTGAAGTCATCTGTATGGGACTTTTCAGATTTTGTTGTGTATTTTGTAATGTATTGTGTTAAAGTGGCACTTTCTTCACCAATGTATTGAATTGCCATATTACCGCACCAAAAGCTAACAAAATTGCGGGATTATAATCATCTATGTTTACTTCTGCTTCAGTTCTTGGTAAATCATACAGACGAGCTTTCCGCAATCTTCTACGACCCACAATGGACTCAGCGACACTATGCAAAATAAAATCATTTTTCGTCCAAATCCAAATCGACAAACGTTTGTAGCGAACG
>CAUJAV010000115.1:0-23453 GCA_963082835.1 Leptogaster cylindrica | reverse complement strand
GCTTGTGAAGTGGAATCATTATCCTTTTTGACTTCCTCACCAGCATCCTTTTCAATTTCACCTTTCGTCGTTTCTGGTTGAGGAGATTCGCCTTCCGCCGTTAAATTCAGGGTGTCTCGAACGCAGGATTCTAACATTTGTGGATACACTATCCAAAGTCACCTAGAATTTGAATTTCAAAAGATCTGCTCTATAAACTGATAAAAAACATTCATATCTGAGCCCCAGTGACCCCCATTTGGGCGCAGAAATTATTAATCGCCTCCCCGGGAAACCGCGCCACCGCAATGCGGTCAGGGTGAACAATCTTTTGGGCATTTGGCATTTGTTAGAAGCTTCTTGATCCAATGGATGATTGTGCTTCAAATAAAATTAGTAAGAGTAACCAAGATCTAGATTTCTCTATATGAAAGCGAATTAATTACAGGTAACAATTGAATCGCGCTGATCAGGGGAGTCGCGTTAGTGACGCAGTCAGATCGACGATCGTCGGGAAATTCTGTAACTGCTAAAAGAATTCCAGCTCTATGTGACCTTCAATGGGTCCAGCACTGCGAGAACTCGTGGCGCCGTTAAATTCAGGTGTCTCGAACGCAGGATTCTAACATTTGTGGATCCACTATCCAAAGTCACCTAGAATTTGAATTTCAAAAGATCTGCTCTATAAACTGATAAAAAAACATTCATATCTGAGCCCCAGTGACCCCCATTTGGGCGCAGAAATTATTAATCGCCTCCCCGGGAAACCGCGCCTCCGCAATGCGGTCAGGGTGAACAATCTCGGATCGTCCCAGTCCTTGACAATTCCCTTGTTGTCTCTATCCTTCCGTGGCACTTTCGGACTTCTCTCCGATCGTCTTCCTCCGTAGTCATCTTCCACATCCTCTGAATTCTCAGAATCACTCCAATGTTCACTGTAATCTCGGCTCATTCTTATACTACCGCTACCGCCGCGTCTGCTCCAGCTGTTTCCCACACGATACATAATGTAACCTCGCGTAGAAGGACCTCTCATATCGGATCGCCCACCTCTCGAACTGGGTCTCTTCTGACCATGATGAGATTTGCTGGAATCAACCTCCTGTTGCTTATCATCCAAATTATCTTTTTTATTCGCTTGTGAAGTGGAATCATTATCCCTTTTTGACTTCCTCACCAGCATCCTTTTCAATTTCACCTTTCGTCGTTTCTGTTGAGGAGATTCGCCTTCCGCCGTTAAATTCAGGGTGTCTCGAACGCAGGATTCTAACATTTGTGGATACACTATCCAAAGTCACCTAGAATTTGAATTTCAAAAGATCTGCTCTATAAACTGATAAAAAAACATTCATATCTGAGCCCCAGTGACCCCCATTTGGGCGCAGAAATTATTAATCGCCTCCCCGGGGAAACCGCGCCACCGCAATGCGGTCAGGTGAACAATCTTTTGGGCATTTGGCATTTGTTAGAAGCTTCTTGATCCAATGGATGATTGTGCTTCAAATAAAATTAGTAAGAGTAACCAAGATCTAGATTTCTCTATATGAAAGCGAATTAATTACAGGTAACAATTGAATCGCGCTGATCAGGGAGTCGCGTTAGTGACGCAGTCAGATCGACGATCGTCGGGAAATTCTGTAACTGCTAAAAGAATTCCAGCTCTATGTGACCTTCAATGGGTCCAGCACTGCGAGAACTCGTGGCGCCGTTAAATTCAGGGTGTCTCGAACGCAGGATTCTAACATTTGTGGATCCACTATCCAAAGTCA
This sequence comes from Leptogaster cylindrica, assembly GCA_963082835.1. Taxonomy (NCBI): domain Eukaryota; kingdom Metazoa; phylum Arthropoda; class Insecta; order Diptera; family Asilidae; genus Leptogaster; species Leptogaster cylindrica. Next base: position 21,705 of record CAUJAV010000115.1, on the reverse strand, counting down.
CCTAGAATTTGAATTTCAAAAGATCTGCTCTATAAACTGATAAAAAAACATTCATATCTGAGCCCCAGTGACCCCCATTTGGGCGCAGAAATTATTAATCGCCTCCCCGGGGAAACCGCGCCTCCGCAATGCGGTCAGGGTGAACAATCTCGGATCGTCCCAGTCCTTGACAATTCCCTTGTTGTCTCTATCCTTCCGTGGCACTTCGGACTTCTCTCCGATCGTCTTCTCCGTAGTCATCTTCCACATCCTCTGAATTCTCAGAATCACTCCAATGTTCACTGTAATCTCGGCTCATTCTTATACTACCGCTACCGCCGCGTCTGCTCCAGCTGTTTCCCACACGATACATAATGTAACCTCGCGTAGAAGGACCTCTCATATCGGATCGCCCACCTCTCGAACTGGGTCTCTTCTGACCATGATGAGATTTGCTGGAATCAACCTCCTGTTGCTTATCATCCAAATTATCTTTTTTATTCGCTTGTGAAGTGGAATCATTATCCTTTTTGACTTTCCTCACCAGCATCCTTTTCAATTTCACCTTTCGTCGTTTCTGGTTGAGGAGATTCGCCTTCCGCCGTTAAATTCAGGTGTCTCGAACGCAGGATTCTAACATTTGTGGATACCACTATCCAAAGTCACCTAGAATTTGAATTTCAAAAGATCTGCTCTATAAACTGATAAAAAAACATTCATATCTGAGCCCCAGTGACCCCCATTTGGGCGCAGAAATTAATTAATCGCCTCCCCGGGGAAACCGCGCCACCGCAATGCGGTCAGGGTGAACAATCTTTTGGGCATTTGGCATTTGTTAGAAGCTTCTTGATCCAATGGATGATTGTGCTTCAAATAAAATTAGTAAGAGTAACCAAGATCTAGATTTCTCTATATGAAAGCGAATTAATTACAGGTAACAATTGAATCGCGCTGATCAGGGGAGTCGCGTTAGTGACGCAGTCAGATCGACGATCGTCGGGAAATTCTGTAACTGCTAAAAGAATTCCAGCTCTATGTGACCTTCAATGGGTCCAGCACTGCGAGAACTCGTGGCGCCGTTAAATTCAGGGTGTCTCGAACGCAGGATTCTAACATTTGTGGATCCACTATCCAAAGTCACCTAGAATTTGAATTTCAAAAGATCTGCTCTATAAACTGATAAAAAAACATTCATATCTGAGCCCCAGTGACCCCATTTGGGCGCAGAAATTATTAATCGCCTCCCCGGGGAAACCGCGCCTCCGCAATGCGGTCAGGGTGAACAATCTCGGATCGTCCCAGTCCTTGACAATTCCCTTGTTGTCTCTATCCTTCCGTGGCACTTTCGGACTTCTCTCCGATCGTCTTCCTCCGTAGTCATCTTCCACATCCTCTGAATTCTCAGAATCACTCCAATGTTCACTGTAATCTCGGCTCATTCTTATACTACCGCTACCGCCGCGTCTGCTCCAGCTGTTTCCCACACGATACATAATGTAACCTCGCGTAGAAGGACCTCTCATATCGGATCGCCCACCTCTCGAACTGGGTCTCTTCTGACCATGATGAGATTTGCTGGAATCAACCTCCTGTTGCTTATCATCCAAATTATCTTTTTTATTCGCTTGTGAAGTGGAATCATTATCCTTTTTGACTTCCTCACCAGCATCCTTTTCAATTTCACCTTTCGTCGTTTCTGGTTGAGGAGATTCGCCTTCCGCCGTTAAATTCAGGGTGTCTCGAACGCAGGATTCTAACATTTGTGGATACACTATCCAAAGTCACCTAGAATTTGAATTTCAAAAGATCTGCTCTATAAACTGATAAAAAAACATTCATATCTGAGCCCCAGTGACCCCCATTTGGGCGCAGAAATTATTAATCGCCTCCCCGGGGAAACCGCGCCACCGCAATGCGGTCAGGGTGAACAATCTTTTGGGCATTTGGCATTTGTTAGAAGCTTCTTGATCCAATGGATGATTGTGCTTCAAATAAAATTAGTAAGAGTAACCAAGATCTAGATTTCTCTATATGAAAGCGAATTAATTACAGGTAACAATTGAATCGCGCTGATCAGGGGAGTCGCGTTAGTGACGCAGTCAGATCGACGATCGTCGGGAAATTCTGTAACTGCTAAAAGAATTCCAGCTCTATGTGACCTTCAATGGGTCCAGCACTGCGAGAACTCGTGGCGCCGTTAAATTCAGGGTGTCTCGAACGCAGGATTCTAACATTTGTGGATCCACTATCCAAAGTCACCTAGAATTTGAATTTCAAAAGATCTGCTCTATAAACTGATAAAAAAACATTCATATCTGAGCCCCAGTGACCCCCATTTGGGCGCAGAAATTATTAATCGCCTCCCCGGGGAAACCGCGCCTCCGCAATGCGGTCAGGGTGAACAATCTCGGATCGTCCCAGTCCTTGACAATTCCCTTGTTGTCTCTATCCTTCCGTGGCACTTTCGGACTTCTCTCCGATCGTCTTCCTCCGTAGTCATCTTCCACATCCTCTGAATTCTCAGAATCACTCCAATGTTCACTGTAATCTCGGCTCATTCTTATACTACCGCTACCGCCGCGTCTGCTCCAGCTGTTTCCCACACGATACATAATGTAACCTCGCGTAGAAGGACCTCTCATATCGGATCGCCCACCTCTCGAACTGGGTCTCTTCTGACCATGATGAGATTTGCTGGAATCAACCTCCTGTTGCTTATCATCCAAATTATCTTTTTTATTCGCTTGTGAAGTGGAATCATTATCCTTTTTGACTTCCTCACCAGCATCCTTTTCAATTTCACCTTTCGTCGTTTCTGGTTGAGGAGATTCGCCTTCCGCCGTTAAATTCAGGGTGTCTCGAACGCAGGATTCTAACATTTGTGGATACACTATCCAAAGTCACCTAGAATTTGAATTTCAAAAGATCTGCTCTATAAACTGATAAAAAAACATTCATATCTGAGCCCCAGTGACCCCCATTTGGGCGCAGAAATTATTAATCGCCTCCCCGGGGAAACCGCGCCACCGCAATGCGGTCAGGGTGAACAATCTTTTGGGCATTTGGCATTTGTTAGAAGCTTCTTGATCCAATGGATGATTGTGCTTCAAATAAAATTAGTAAGAGTAACCAAGATCTAGATTTCTCTATATGAAAGCGAATTAATTACAGGTAACAATTGAATCGCGCTGATCAGGGGAGTCGCGTTAGTGACGCAGTCAGATCGACGATCGTCGGGAAATTCTGTAACTGCTAAAAGAATTCCAGCTCTATGTGACCTTCAATGGGTCCAGCACTGCGAGAACTCGTGGCGCCGTTAAATTCAGGGTGTCTCGAACGCAGGATTCTAACATTTGTGGATCCACTATCCAAAGTCACCTAGAATTTGAATTTCAAAAGATCTGCTCTATAAACTGATAAAAAAACATTCATATCTGAGCCCCAGTGACCCCCATTTGGGCGCAGAAATTATTAATCGCCTCCCCGGGGAAACCGCGCCTCCGCAATGCGGTCAGGGTGAACAATCTCGGATCGTCCCAGTCCTTGACAATTCCCTTGTTGTCTCTATCCTTCCGTGGCACTTTCGGACTTCTCTCCGATCGTCTTCCTCCGTAGTCATCTTCCACATCCTCTGAATTCTCAGAATCACTCCAATGTTCACTGTAATCTCGGCTCATTCTTATACTACCGCTACCGCCGCGTCTGCTCCAGCTGTTTCCCACACGATACATAATGTAACCTCGCGTAGAAGGACCTCTCATATCGGATCGCCCACCTCTCGAACTGGGTCTCTTCTGACCATGATGAGATTTGCTGGAATCAACCTCCTGTTGCTTATCATCCAAATTATCTTTTTTATTCGCTTGTGAAGTGGAATCATTATCCTTTTTGACTTCCTCACCAGCATCCTTTTCAATTTCACCTTTCGTCGTTTCTGGTTGAGGAGATTCGCCTTCCGCCGTTAAATTCAGGGTGTCTCGAACGCAGGATTCTAACATTTGTGGATACACTATCCAAAGTCACCTAGAATTTGAATTTCAAAAGATCTGCTCTATAAACTGATAAAAAAACATTCATATCTGAGCCCCAGTGACCCCCATTTGGGCGCAGAAATTATTAATCGCCTCCCCGGGGAAACCGCGCCACCGCAATGCGGTCAGGGTGAACAATCTTTTGGGCATTTGGCATTTGTTAGAAGCTTCTTGATCCAATGGATGATTGTGCTTCAAATAAAATTAGTAAGAGTAACCAAGATCTAGATTTCTCTATATGAAAGCGAATTAATTACAGGTAACAATTGAATCGCGCTGATCAGGGGAGTCGCGTTAGTGACGCAGTCAGATCGACGATCGTCGGGAAATTCTGTAACTGCTAAAAGAATTCCAGCTCTATGTGACCTTCAATGGGTCCAGCACTGCGAGAACTCGTGGCGCCGTTAAATTCAGGGTGTCTCGAACGCAGGATTCTAACATTTGTGGATCCACTATCCAAAGTCACCTAGAATTTGAATTTCAAAAGATCTGCTCTATAAACTGATAAAAAAACATTCATATCTGAGCCCCAGTGACCCCCATTTGGGCGCAGAAATTATTAATCGCCTCCCCGGGGAAACCGCGCCTCCGCAATGCGGTCAGGGTGAACAATCTCGGATCGTCCCAGTCCTTGACAATTCCCTTGTTGTCTCTATCCTTCCGTGGCACTTTCGGACTTCTCTCCGATCGTCTTCCTCCGTAGTCATCTTCCACATCCTCTGAATTCTCAGAATCACTCCAATGTTCACTGTAATCTCGGCTCATTCTTATACTACCGCTACCGCCGCGTCTGCTCCAGCTGTTTCCCACACGATACATAATGTAACCTCGCGTAGAAGGACCTCTCATATCGGATCGCCCACCTCTCGAACTGGGTCTCTTCTGACCATGATGAGATTTGCTGGAATCAACCTCCTGTTGCTTATCATCCAAATTATCTTTTTTATTCGCTTGTGAAGTGGAATCATTATCCTTTTTGACTTCCTCACCAGCATCCTTTTCAATTTCACCTTTCGTCGTTTCTGGTTGAGGAGATTCGCCTTCCGCCGTTAAATTCAGGGTGTCTCGAACGCAGGATTCTAACATTTGTGGATACACTATCCAAAGTCACCTAGAATTTGAATTTCAAAAGATCTGCTCTATAAACTGATAAAAAAACATTCATATCTGAGCCCCAGTGACCCCCATTTGGGCGCAGAAATTATTAATCGCCTCCCCGGGGAAACCGCGCCACCGCAATGCGGTCAGGGTGAACAATCTTTTGGGCATTTGGCATTTGTTAGAAGCTTCTTGATCCAATGGATGATTGTGCTTCAAATAAAATTAGTAAGAGTAACCAAGATCTAGATTTCTCTATATGAAAGCGAATTAATTACAGGTAACAATTGAATCGCGCTGATCAGGGGAGTCGCGTTAGTGACGCAGTCAGATCGACGATCGTCGGGAAATTCTGTAACTGCTAAAAGAATTCCAGCTCTATGTGACCTTCAATGGGTCCAGCACTGCGAGAACTCGTGGCGCCGTTAAATTCAGGGTGTCTCGAACGCAGGATTCTAACATTTGTGGATCCACTATCCAAAGTCACCTAGAATTTGAATTTCAAAAGATCTGCTCTATAAACTGATAAAAAAACATTCATATCTGAGCCCCAGTGACCCCCATTTGGGCGCAGAAATTATTAATCGCCTCCCCGGGGAAACCGCGCCTCCGCAATGCGGTCAGGGTGAACAATCTCGGATCGTCCCAGTCCTTGACAATTCCCTTGTTGTCTCTATCCTTCCGTGGCACTTTCGGACTTCTCTCCGATCGTCTTCCTCCGTAGTCATCTTCCACATCCTCTGAATTCTCAGAATCACTCCAATGTTCACTGTAATCTCGGCTCATTCTTATACTACCGCTACCGCCGCGTCTGCTCCAGCTGTTTCCCACACGATACATAATGTAACCTCGCGTAGAAGGACCTCTCATATCGGATCGCCCACCTCTCGAACTGGGTCTCTTCTGACCATGATGAGATTTGCTGGAATCAACCTCCTGTTGCTTATCATCCAAATTATCTTTTTTATTCGCTTGTGAAGTGGAATCATTATCCTTTTTGACTTCCTCACCAGCATCCTTTTCAATTTCACCTTTCGTCGTTTCTGGTTGAGGAGATTCGCCTTCCGCCGTTAAATTCAGGGTGTCTCGAACGCAGGATTCTAACATTTGTGGATACACTATCCAAAGTCACCTAGAATTTGAATTTCAAAAGATCTGCTCTATAAACTGATAAAAAAACATTCATATCTGAGCCCCAGTGACCCCCATTTGGGCGCAGAAATTATTAATCGCCTCCCCGGGGAAACCGCGCCACCGCAATGCGGTCAGGGTGAACAATCTTTTGGGCATTTGGCATTTGTTAGAAGCTTCTTGATCCAATGGATGATTGTGCTTCAAATAAAATTAGTAAGAGTAACCAAGATCTAGATTTCTCTATATGAAAGCGAATTAATTACAGGTAACAATTGAATCGCGCTGATCAGGGGAGTCGCGTTAGTGACGCAGTCAGATCGACGATCGTCGGGAAATTCTGTAACTGCTAAAAGAATTCCAGCTCTATGTGACCTTCAATGGGTCCAGCACTGCGAGAACTCGTGGCGCCGTTAAATTCAGGGTGTCTCGAACGCAGGATTCTAACATTTGTGGATCCACTATCCAAAGTCACCTAGAATTTGAATTTCAAAAGATCTGCTCTATAAACTGATAAAAAAACATTCATATCTGAGCCCCAGTGACCCCCATTTGGGCGCAGAAATTATTAATCGCCTCCCCGGGGAAACCGCGCCTCCGCAATGCGGTCAGGGTGAACAATCTCGGATCGTCCCAGTCCTTGACAATTCCCTTGTTGTCTCTATCCTTCCGTGGCACTTTCGGACTTCTCTCCGATCGTCTTCCTCCGTAGTCATCTTCCACATCCTCTGAATTCTCAGAATCACTCCAATGTTCACTGTAATCTCGGCTCATTCTTATACTACCGCTACCGCCGCGTCTGCTCCAGCTGTTTCCCACACGATACATAATGTAACCTCGCGTAGAAGGACCTCTCATATCGGATCGCCCACCTCTCGAACTGGGTCTCTTCTGACCATGATGAGATTTGCTGGAATCAACCTCCTGTTGCTTATCATCCAAATTATCTTTTTTATTCGCTTGTGAAGTGGAATCATTATCCTTTTTGACTTCCTCACCAGCATCCTTTTCAATTTCACCTTTCGTCGTTTCTGGTTGAGGAGATTCGCCTTCCGCCGTTAAATTCAGGGTGTCTCGAACGCAGGATTCTAACATTTGTGGATACACTATCCAAAGTCACCTAGAATTTGAATTTCAAAAGATCTGCTCTATAAACTGATAAAAAAACATTCATATCTGAGCCCCAGTGACCCCCATTTGGGCGCAGAAATTATTAATCGCCTCCCCGGGGAAACCGCGCCACCGCAATGCGGTCAGGGTGAACAATCTTTTGGGCATTTGGCATTTGTTAGAAGCTTCTTGATCCAATGGATGATTGTGCTTCAAATAAAATTAGTAAGAGTAACCAAGATCTAGATTTCTCTATATGAAAGCGAATTAATTACAGGTAACAATTGAATCGCGCTGATCAGGGGAGTCGCGTTAGTGACGCAGTCAGATCGACGATCGTCGGGAAATTCTGTAACTGCTAAAAGAATTCCAGCTCTATGTGACCTTCAATGGGTCCAGCACTGCGAGAACTCGTGGCGCCGTTAAATTCAGGGTGTCTCGAACGCAGGATTCTAACATTTGTGGATCCACTATCCAAAGTCACCTAGAATTTGAATTTCAAAAGATCTGCTCTATAAACTGATAAAAAAACATTCATATCTGAGCCCCAGTGACCCCCATTTGGGCGCAGAAATTATTAATCGCCTCCCCGGGGAAACCGCGCCTCCGCAATGCGGTCAGGGTGAACAATCTCGGATCGTCCCAGTCCTTGACAATTCCCTTGTTGTCTCTATCCTTCCGTGGCACTTTCGGACTTCTCTCCGATCGTCTTCCTCCGTAGTCATCTTCCACATCCTCTGAATTCTCAGAATCACTCCAATGTTCACTGTAATCTCGGCTCATTCTTATACTACCGCTACCGCCGCGTCTGCTCCAGCTGTTTCCCACACGATACATAATGTAACCTCGCGTAGAAGGACCTCTCATATCGGATCGCCCACCTCTCGAACTGGGTCTCTTCTGACCATGATGAGATTTGCTGGAATCAACCTCCTGTTGCTTATCATCCAAATTATCTTTTTTATTCGCTTGTGAAGTGGAATCATTATCCTTTTTGACTTCCTCACCAGCATCCTTTTCAATTTCACCTTTCGTCGTTTCTGGTTGAGGAGATTCGCCTTCCGCCGTTAAATTCAGGGTGTCTCGAACGCAGGATTCTAACATTTGTGGATACACTATCCAAAGTCACCTAGAATTTGAATTTCAAAAGATCTGCTCTATAAACTGATAAAAAAACATTCATATCTGAGCCCCAGTGACCCCCATTTGGGCGCAGAAATTATTAATCGCCTCCCCGGGGAAACCGCGCCACCGCAATGCGGTCAGGAGTGAACAATCTTTTGGGCATTTGGCATTTGTTAGAAGCTTCTTGATCCAATGGATGATTGTGCTTCAAATAAAATTAGTAAGAGTAACCAAGATCTAGATTTCTCTATATGAAAGCGAATTAATTACAGGTAACAATTGAATCGCGCTGATCAGGGGAGTCGCGTTAGTGACGCAGTCAGATCGACGATCGTCGGGAAATTCTGTAACTGCTAAAAGAATTCCAGCTCTATGTGACCTTCAATGGGTCCAGCACTGCGAGAACTCGTGGCGCCGTTAAATTCAGGGTGTCTCGAACGCAGGATTCTAACATTTGTGGATCCACTATCCAAAGTCACCTAGAATTTGAATTTCAAAAGATCTGCTCTATAAACTGATAAAAAAACATTCATATCTGAGCCCCAGTGACCCCCATTTGGGCGCAGAAATTATTAATCGCCTCCCCGGGGAAACCGCGCCTCCGCAATGCGGTCAGGGTGAACAATCTCGGATCGTCCCAGTCCTTGACAATTCCCTTGTTGTCTCTATCCTTCCGTGGCACTTTCGGACTTCTCTCCGATCGTCTTCCTCCGTAGTCATCTTCCACATCCTCTGAATTCTCAGAATCACTCCAATGTTCACTGTAATCTCGGCTCATTCTTATACTACCGCTACCGCCGCGTCTGCTCCAGCTGTTTCCCACACGATACATAATGTAACCTCGCGTAGAAGGACCTCTCATATCGGATCGCCCACCTCTCGAACTGGGTCTCTTCTGACCATGATGAGATTTGCTGGAATCAACCTCCTGTTGCTTATCATCCAAATTATCTTTTTTATTCGCTTGTGAAGTGGAATCATTATCCTTTTTGACTTCCTCACCAGCATCCTTTTCAATTTCACCTTTCGTCGTTTCTGGTTGAGGAGATTCGCCTTCCGCCGTTAAATTCAGGGTGTCTCGAACGCAGGATTCTAACATTTGTGGATACACTATCCAAAGTCACCTAGAATTTGAATTTCAAAAGATCTGCTCTATAAACTGATAAAAAAACATTCATATCTGAGCCCCAGTGACCCCCATTTGGGCGCAGAAATTATTAATCGCCTCCCCGGGGAAACCGCGCCACCGCAATGCGGTCAGGGTGAACAATCTTTTGGGCATTTGGCATTTGTTAGAAGCTTCTTGATCCAATGGATGATTGTGCTTCAAATAAAATTAGTAAGAGTAACCAAGATCTAGATTTCTCTATATGAAAGCGAATTAATTACAGGTAACAATTGAATCGCGCTGATCAGGGGAGTCGCGTTAGTGACGCAGTCAGATCGACGATCGTCGGGAAATTCTGTAACTGCTAAAAGAATTCCAGCTCTATGTGACCTTCAATGGGTCCAGCACTGCGAGAACTCGTGGCGCCGTTAAATTCAGGGTGTCTCGAACGCAGGATTCTAACATTTGTGGATCCACTATCCAAAGTCACCTAGAATTTGAATTTCAAAAGATCTGCTCTATAAACTGATAAAAAAACATTCATATCTGAGCCCCAGTGACCCCCATTTGGGCGCAGAAATTATTAATCGCCTCCCCGGGGAAACCGCGCCTCCGCAATGCGGTCAGGGTGAACAATCTCGGATCGTCCCAGTCCTTGACAATTCCCTTGTTGTCTCTATCCTTCCGTGGCACTTTCGGACTTCTCTCCGATCGTCTTCCTCCGTAGTCATCTTCCACATCCTCTGAATTCTCAGAATCACTCCAATGTTCACTGTAATCTCGGCTCATTCTTATACTACCGCTACCGCCGCGTCTGCTCCAGCTGTTTCCCACACGATACATAATGTAACCTCGCGTAGAAGGACCTCTCATATCGGATCGCCCACCTCTCGAACTGGGTCTCTTCTGACCATGATGAGATTTGCTGGAATCAACCTCCTGTTGCTTATCATCCAAATTATCTTTTTTATTCGCTTGTGAAGTGGAATCATTATCCTTTTTGACTTCCTCACCAGCATCCTTTTCAATTTCACCTTTCGTCGTTTCTGGTTGAGGAGATTCGCCTTCCGCCGTTAAATTCAGGGTGTCTCGAACGCAGGATTCTAACATTTGTGGATACACTATCCAAAGTCACCTAGAATTTGAATTTCAAAAGATCTGCTCTATAAACTGATAAAAAAACATTCATATCTGAGCCCCAGTGACCCCCATTTGGGCGCAGAAATTATTAATCGCCTCCCCGGGGAAACCGCGCCACCGCAATGCGGTCAGGGTGAACAATCTTTTGGGCATTTGGCATTTGTTAGAAGCTTCTTGATCCAATGGATGATTGTGCTTCAAATAAAATTAGTAAGAGTAACCAAGATCTAGATTTCTCTATATGAAAGCGAATTAATTACAGGTAACAATTGAATCGCGCTGATCAGGGGAGTCGCGTTAGTGACGCAGTCAGATCGACGATCGTCGGGAAATTCTGTAACTGCTAAAAGAATTCCAGCTCTATGTGACCTTCAATGGGTCCAGCACTGCGAGAACTCGTGGCGCCGTTAAATTCAGGGTGTCTCGAACGCAGGATTCTAACATTTGTGGATCCACTATCCAAAGTCACCTAGAATTTGAATTTCAAAAGATCTGCTCTATAAACTGATAAAAAAACATTCATATCTGAGCCCCAGTGACCCCCATTTGGGCGCAGAAATTATTAATCGCCTCCCCGGGGAAACCGCGCCTCCGCAATGCGGTCAGGGTGAACAATCTCGGATCGTCCCAGTCCTTGACAATTCCCTTGTTGTCTCTATCCTTCCGTGGCACTTTCGGACTTCTCTCCGATCGTCTTCCTCCGTAGTCATCTTCCACATCCTCTGAATTCTCAGAATCACTCCAATGTTCACTGTAATCTCGGCTCATTCTTATACTACCGCTACCGCCGCGTCTGCTCCAGCTGTTTCCCACACGATACATAATGTAACCTCGCGTAGAAGGACCTCTCATATCGGATCGCCCACCTCTCGAACTGGGTCTCTTCTGACCATGATGAGATTTGCTGGAATCAACCTCCTGTTGCTTATCATCCAAATTATCTTTTTTATTCGCTTGTGAAGTGGAATCATTATCCTTTTTGACTTCCTCACCAGCATCCTTTTCAATTTCACCTTTCGTCGTTTCTGGTTGAGGAGATTCGCCTTCCGCCGTTAAATTCAGGGTGTCTCGAACGCAGGATTCTAACATTTGTGGATACACTATCCAAAGTCACCTAGAATTTGAATTTCAAAAGATCTGCTCTATAAACTGATAAAAAAACATTCATATCTGAGCCCCAGTGACCCCCATTTGGGCGCAGAAATTATTAATCGCCTCCCCGGGGAAACCGCGCCACCGCAATGCGGTCAGGGTGAACAATCTTTTGGGCATTTGGCATTTGTTAGAAGCTTCTTGATCCAATGGATGATTGTGCTTCAAATAAAATTAGTAAGAGTAACCAAGATCTAGATTTCTCTATATGAAAGCGAATTAATTACAGGTAACAATTGAATCGCGCTGATCAGGGGAGTCGCGTTAGTGACGCAGTCAGATCGACGATCGTCGGGAAATTCTGTAACTGCTAAAAGAATTCCAGCTCTATGTGACCTTCAATGGGTCCAGCACTGCGAGAACTCGTGGCGCCGTTAAATTCAGGGTGTCTCGAACGCAGGATTCTAACATTTGTGGATCCACTATCCAAAGTCACCTAGAATTTGAATTTCAAAAGATCTGCTCTATAAACTGATAAAAAAACATTCATATCTGAGCCCCAGTGACCCCCATTTGGGCGCAGAAATTATTAATCGCCTCCCCGGGGAAACCGCGCCTCCGCAATGCGGTCAGGGTGAACAATCTCGGATCGTCCCAGTCCTTGACAATTCCCTTGTTGTCTCTATCCTTCCGTGGCACTTTCGGACTTCTCTCCGATCGTCTTCCTCCGTAGTCATCTTCCACATCCTCTGAATTCTCAGAATCACTCCAATGTTCACTGTAATCTCGGCTCATTCTTATACTACCGCTACCGCCGCGTCTGCTCCAGCTGTTTCCCACACGATACATAATGTAACCTCGCGTAGAAGGACCTCTCATATCGGATCGCCCACCTCTCGAACTGGGTCTCTTCTGACCATGATGAGATTTGCTGGAATCAACCTCCTGTTGCTTATCATCCAAATTATCTTTTTTATTCGCTTGTGAAGTGGAATCATTATCCTTTTTGACTTCCTCACCAGCATCCTTTTCAATTTCACCTTTCGTCGTTTCTGGTTGAGGAGATTCGCCTTCCGCCGTTAAATTCAGGGTGTCTCGAACGCAGGATTCTAACATTTGTGGATACACTATCCAAAGTCACCTAGAATTTGAATTTCAAAAGATCTGCTCTATAAACTGATAAAAAAACATTCATATCTGAGCCCCAGTGACCCCCATTTGGGCGCAGAAATTATTAATCCTCCCCGGGGAAACCGCGCCACCGCAATGCGGTCAGGGTGAACAATCTTTTGGGCATTTGGCATTTGTTAGAAGCTTCTTGATCCAATGGATGATTGTGCTTCAAATAAAATTAGTAAGAGTAACCAAGATCTAGATTTCTCTATATGAAAGCGAATTAATTACAGGTAACAATTGAATCGCGCTGATCAGGGGAGTCGCGTTAGTGACGCAGTCAGATCGACGATCGTCGGGAAATTCTGTAACTGCTAAAAGAATTCCAGCTCTATGTGACCTTCAATGGGTCCAGCACTGCGAGAACTCGTGGCGCCGTTAAATTCAGGGTGTCTCGAACGCAGGATTCTAACATTTGTGGATCCACTATCCAAAGTCACCTAGAATTTGAATTTCAAAAGATCTGCTCTATAAACTGATAAAAAAACATTCATATCTGAGCCCCAGTGACCCCCATTTGGGCGCAGAAATTATTAATCGCCTCCCCGGGGAAACCGCGCCTCCGCAATGCGGTCAGGGTGAACAATCTCGGATCGTCCCAGTCCTTGACAATTCCCTTGTTGTCTCTATCCTTCCGTGGCACTTTCGGACTTCTCTCCGATCGTCTTCCTCCGTAGTCATCTTCCACATCCTCTGAATTCTCAGAATCACTCCAATGTTCACTGTAATCTCGGCTCATTCTTATACTACCGCTACCGCCGCGTCTGCTCCAGCTGTTTCCCACACGATACATAATGTAACCTCGCGTAGAAGGACCTCTCATATCGGATCGCCCACCTCTCGAACTGGGTCTCTTCTGACCATGATGAGATTTGCTGGAATCAACCTCCTGTTGCTTATCATCCAAATTATCTTTTTTATTCGCTTGTGAAGTGGAATCATTATCCTTTTTGACTTCCTCACCAGCATCCTTTTCAATTTCACCTTTCGTCGTTTCTGGTTGAGGAGATTCGCCTTCCGCCGTTAAATTCAGGGTGTCTCGAACGCAGGATTCTAACATTTGTGGATACACTATCCAAAGTCACCTAGAATTTGAATTTCAAAAGATCTGCTCTATAAACTGATAAAAAAACATTCATATCTGAGCCCCAGTGACCCCCATTTGGGCGCAGAAATTATTAATCGCCTCCCCGGGGAAACCGCGCCACCGCAATGCGGTCAGGGTGAACAATCTTTTGGGCATTTGGCATTTGTTAGAAGCTTCTTGATCCAATGGATGATTGTGCTTCAAATAAAATTAGTAAGAGTAACCAAGATCTAGATTTCTCTATATGAAAGCGAATTAATTACAGGTAACAATTGAATCGCGCTGATCAGGGGAGTCGCGTTAGTGACGCAGTCAGATCGACGATCGTCGGGAAATTCTGTAACTGCTAAAAGAATTCCAGCTCTATGTGACCTTCAATGGGTCCAGCACTGCGAGAACTCGTGGCGCCGTTAAATTCAGGGTGTCTCGAACGCAGGATTCTAACATTTGTGGATCCACTATCCAAAGTCACCTAGAATTTGAATTTCAAAAGATCTGCTCTATAAACTGATAAAAAAACATTCATATCTGAGCCCCAGTGACCCCCATTTGGGCGCAGAAATTATTAATCGCCTCCCCGGGGAAACCGCGCCTCCGCAATGCGGTCAGGGTGAACAATCTCGGATCGTCCCAGTCCTTGACAATTCCCTTGTTGTCTCTATCCTTCCGTGGCACTTTCGGACTTCTCTCCGATCGTCTTCCTCCGTAGTCATCTTCCACATCCTCTGAATTCTCAGAATCACTCCAATGTTCACTGTAATCTCGGCTCATTCTTATACTACCGCTACCGCCGCGTCTGCTCCAGCTGTTTCCCACACGATACATAATGTAACCTCGCGTAGAAGGACCTCTCATATCGGATCGCCCACCTCTCGAACTGGGTCTCTTCTGACCATGATGAGATTTGCTGGAATCAACCTCCTGTTGCTTATCATCCAAATTATCTTTTTTATTCGCTTGTGAAGTGGAATCATTATCCTTTTTGACTTCCTCACCAGCATCCTTTTCAATTTCACCTTTCGTCGTTTCTGGTTGAGGAGATTCGCCTTCCGCCGTTAAATTCAGGGTGTCTCGAACGCAGGATTCTAACATTTGTGGATACACTATCCAAAGTCACCTAGAATTTGAATTTCAAAAGATCTGCTCTATAAACTGATAAAAAAACATTCATATCTGAGCCCCAGTGACCCCCATTTGGGCGCAGAAATTATTAATCGCCTCCCCGGGGAAACCGCGCCACCGCAATGCGGTCAGGGTGAACAATCTTTTGGGCATTTGGCATTTGTTAGAAGCTTCTTGATCCAATGGATGATTGTGCTTCAAATAAAATTAGTAAGAGTAACCAAGATCTAGATTTCTCTATATGAAAGCGAATTAATTACAGGTAACAATTGAATCGCGCTGATCAGGGGAGTCGCGTTAGTGACGCAGTCAGATCGACGATCGTCGGGAAATTCTGTAACTGCTAAAAGAATTCCAGCTCTATGTGACCTTCAATGGGTCCAGCACTGCGAGAACTCGTGGCGCCGTTAAATTCAGGGTGTCTCGAACGCAGGATTCTAACATTTGTGGATCCACTATCCAAAGTCACCTAGAATTTGAATTTCAAAAGATCTGCTCTATAAACTGATAAAAAAACATTCATATCTGAGCCCCAGTGACCCCCATTTGGGCGCAGAAATTATTAATCGCCTCCCCGGGGAAACCGCGCCTCCGCAATGCGGTCAGGGTGAACAATCTCGGATCGTCCCAGTCCTTGACAATTCCCTTGTTGTCTCTATCCTTCCGTGGCACTTTCGGACTTCTCTCCGATCGTCTTCCTCCGTAGTCATCTTCCACATCCTCTGAATTCTCAGAATCACTCCAATGTTCACTGTAATCTCGGCTCATTCTTATACTACCGCTACCGCCGCGTCTGCTCCAGCTGTTTCCCACACGATACATAATGTAACCTCGCGTAGAAGGACCTCTCATATCGGATCGCCCACCTCTCGAACTGGGTCTCTTCTGACCATGATGAGATTTGCTGGAATCAACCTCCTGTTGCTTATCATCCAAATTATCTTTTTTATTCGCTTGTGAAGTGGAATCATTATCCTTTTTGACTTCCTCACCAGCATCCTTTTCAATTTCACCTTTCGTCGTTTCTGGTTGAGGAGATTCGCCTTCCGCCGTTAAATTCAGGGTGTCTCGAACGCAGGATTCTAACATTTGTGGATACACTATCCAAAGTCACCTAGAATTTGAATTTCAAAAGATCTGCTCTATAAACTGATAAAAAAACATTCATATCTGAGCCCCAGTGACCCCCATTTGGGCGCAGAAATTATTAATCGCCTCCCCGGGGAAACCGCGCCACCGCAATGCGGTCAGGGTGAACAATCTTTTGGGCATTTGGCATTTGTTAGAAGCTTCTTGATCCAATGGATGATTGTGCTTCAAATAAAATTAGTAAGAGTAACCAAGATCTAGATTTCTCTATATGAAAGCGAATTAATTACAGGTAACAATTGAATCGCGCTGATCAGGGGAGTCGCGTTAGTGACGCAGTCAGATCGACGATCGTCGGGAAATTCTGTAACTGCTAAAAGAATTCCAGCTCTATGTGACCTTCAATGGGTCCAGCACTGCGAGAACTCGTGGCGCCGTTAAATTCAGGGTGTCTCGAACGCAGGATTCTAACATTTGTGGATCCACTATCCAAAGTCACCTAGAATTTGAATTTCAAAAGATCTGCTCTATAAACTGATAAAAAAACATTCATATCTGAGCCCCAGTGACCCCCATTTGGGCGCAGAAATTATTAATCGCCTCCCCGGGGAAACCGCGCCTCCGCAATGCGGTCAGGGTGAACAATCTCGGATCGTCCCAGTCCTTGACAATTCCCTTGTTGTCTCTATCCTTCCGTGGCACTTTCGGACTTCTCTCCGATCGTCTTCCTCCGTAGTCATCTTCCACATCCTCTGAATTCTCAGAATCACTCCAATGTTCACTGTAATCTCGGCTCATTCTTATACTACCGCTACCGCCGCGTCTGCTCCAGCTGTTTCCCACACGATACATAATGTAACCTCGCGTAGAAGGACCTCTCATATCGGATCGCCCACCTCTCGAACTGGGTCTCTTCTGACCATGATGAGATTTGCTGGAATCAACCTCCTGTTGCTTATCATCCAAATTATCTTTTTTATTCGCTTGTGAAGTGGAATCATTATCCTTTTTGACTTCCTCACCAGCATCCTTTTCAATTTCACCTTTCGTCGTTTCTGGTTGAGGAGATTCGCCTTCCGCCGTTAAATTCAGGGTGTCTCGAACGCAGGATTCTAACATTTGTGGATACACTATCCAAAGTCACCTAGAATTTGAATTTCAAAAGATCTGCTCTATAAACTGATAAAAAAACATTCATATCTGAGCCCCAGTGACCCCCATTTGGGCGCAGAAATTATTAATCGCCTCCACGGGGAAACCGCGCCTCCGCAATGCGGTCAGGGTGAACAATCTCGGATCGTCCCAGTCCTTGACAATTCCCTTGTTGTCTCTATCCTTCCGTGGCACTTTCGGACTTCTCTCCGATCGTCTTCCTCCGTAGTCATCTTCCACATCCTCTGAATTCTCAGAATCACTCCAATGTTCACTGTAATCTCGGCTCATTCTTATACTACCGCTACCGCCGCGTCTGCTCCAGCTGTTTCCCACACGATACATAATGTAACCTCGCGTAGAAGGACCTCTCATATCGGATCGCCCACCTCTCGAACTGGTCTCTTCTGACCATGATGAGATTTGCTGGAATCAACCTCCTGTTGCTTATCATCCAAATTATCTTTTTTATTCGCTTGTGAAGTGGAATCATTATCCTTTTTGACTTCCTCACCAGCATCCTTTTCAATTTCACTTTCGTCGTTTCTGGTTGAGGAGATTCGCCTTCCGCCGTTAAATTCAGGGTGTCTCGAACGCAGGATTCTAACATTTGTGGATACACTATCCAAAGTCACCTAGAATTTGAATTTCAAAAGATCTGCTCTATAAACTGATAAAAAAACATCATATCTGAGCCCAGTGACCCCCATTTGGGCGCAGAAATTATTAATCGCCTCCCCGGGGAAACCGCGCCACCGCAATGCGGTCAGGGTGAACAATCTTTTGGGCATTTGGCATTTGTTAGAAGCTTCTTGATCCAATGGATGATTGTGCTTCAAATAAAATTAGTAAGAGTAACCAAAGATCTAGATTTCTCTATATGAAAGCGAATTAATTACAGGTAACAATTGAATCGCGCTGATCAGGGGAGTCGCGTTAGTGACGCAGTCAGATCGACGATCGTCGGGAAATTCTGTAACTGCTAAAAGAATTCCAGCTCTATGTGACCTTCAATGGGTCCAGCACTGCGAGAACTCGTGGCGCCGTTAAATTCAGGGTGTCTCGAACGCAGGATTCTAACATTTGTGGATCCACTATCCAAAAGTCACCTAGAATTTGAATTCAAAAGATCTGCTCTATAAACTGATAAAAAAACATTCATATCTGAGCCCAGTGACCCCCATTTGGGCGCAGAAATTATTAATCGCCTCCCCGGGGAAACCGCGCCTCCGCAATGCGGTCAGGGTGAACAATCTCGGATCGTCCCAGTCCTTGACAATTCCCTTGTTGTCTCTATCCTTCCGTGGCACTTTCGGACTTCTCTCCGATCGTCTTCCTCCGTAGTCATCTTCCAACATCCTCTGAATTCTCAGAATCACTCCAATGTTCACTGTAATCTCGGCTCATTCTTATACTACCGCTACCGCCGCGTCTGCTCCAGCTGTTTCCACACGATACATAATGTAACCTCGCGTAGAAGGACCTCTCATATCGGATCGCCACCTCTCGAACTGGGTCTCTTCTGACCATGATGAGATTTGCTGGAATCAACCTCCTGTTGCTTATCATCCAAATTATCTTTTTTATTCGCTTGTGAAGTGGAATCATTATCCTTTTTGACTTCCTCACCAGCATCCTTTTCAATTTCACCTTTCGTCGTTTCTGGTTGAGGAGATTCGCCTTCCGCCGTTAAATTCAGGGTGTCTCGAACGCAGGATTCTAACATTTGTGGATACACTATCCAAAGTCACCTAGAATTTGAATTTCAAAAGATCTGCTCTATAAACTGATAAAAAAACATTCATATCTGAGCCCCAGTGACCCCCATTTGGGCGCAGAAATTATTAATCGCCTCCCCGGGGAAACCGCGCCACCCGCAATGCGGTCAGGGTGAACAATCTTTTGGGCATTTGGCATTTGTTAGAAGCTTCTTGATCCAATGGATGATTGTGCTTCAAATAAAATTAGTAAGAGTAACCAAGATCTAGATTTCTCTATATGAAAGCGAATTAATTACAGGTAACAATTGAATCGCGCTGATCAGGGGAGTCGCGTTAGTGACGCAGTCAGATCGACGATCGTCGGGAAATTCTGTAACTGCTAAAAGAATTCCAGCTCTATGTGACCTTCAATGGGTCCAGCACTGCGAGAACTCGTGGCGCCGTTAAATTCAGGGTGTCTCGAACGCAGGATTCTAACATTTGTGGATCCACTATCCAAAGTCACCTAGAATTTGAATTTCAAAAGATCTGCTCTATAAACTGATAAAAAAACATTCATATCTGAGCCCCAGTGACCCCCATTTGGGCGCAGAAATTATTAATCGCCTCCCCGGGGAAACCGCGCCTCCGCAATGCGGTCAGGGTGAACAATCTCGGATCGTCCCAGTCCTTGACAATTCCCTTGTTGTCTCTATCCTTCCGTGGCACTTTCGGACTTCTCTCCGATCGTCTTCCTCCGTAGTCATCTTCCCACATCCTCTGAATTCTCAGAATCACTCCAATGTTCACTGTAATCTCGGCTCATTCTTATACTACCGCTACCGCCGCGTCTGCTCCAGCTGTTTCCCACACGATACATAATGTAACCTCGCGTAGAAGGACCTCTCATATCGGATCGCCCACCTCTCGAACTGGGTCTCTTCTGACCATGATGAGATTTGCTGGATCAACCTCCTGTTGCTTATCATCCAAATTATCTTTTTTATTCGCTTGTGAAGTGGAATCATTATCCTTTTTGACTTCCTCACCAGCATCCTTTTCAATTTCACCTTTCGTCGTTTCTGGTTGAGGAGATTCGCCTTCCGCCGTTAAATTCAGGGTGTCTCGAACGCAGGATTCTAACATTTGTGGATACACTATCCAAAGTCACCTAGAATTTGAATTTCAAAAGATCTGCTCTATAAACTGATAAAAAAAACATTCATATCTGAGCCCCAGTGACCCCCATTTGGGCGCAGAAATTATTAATCGCCTCCCCGGGGAAACCGCGCCACCGCAATGCGGTCAGGGTGAACAATCTTTTGGGCATTTGGCATTTGTTAGAAGCTTCTTGATCAATGGATGATTGTGCTTCAAATAAAATTAGTAAGAGTAACCAAGATCTAGATTTCTCTATATGAAAGCGAATTAATTACAGGTAACAATTGAATCGCGCTGATCAGGGGAGTCGCGTTAGTGACGCAGTCAGATCGACGATCGTCGGGAAATTCTGTAACTGCTAAAAGAATTCCAGCTCTATGTGACCTTCAATGGTCCAGCACTGCGAGAACTCGTGGCGCCGTTAAATTCAGGGTGTCTCGAACGCAGGATTCTAACATTTGTGGATCCACTATCCAAAGTCACCTAGAATTTGAATTTCAAAAGATCTGCTCTATAAACTGATAAAAAAACATTCATATCTGAGCCCCAGTGACCCCCATTTGGGCGCAGAAATATTAATCGCCTCCCCGGGGAAACCGCGCCTCCGCAATGCGGTCAGGGTGAACAATCTCGGATCGTCCAGTCCTTGACAATTCCCTTGTTGTCTCTATCCTTCCGTGGCACTTTCGGACTTCTCTCCGATCGTCTTCCTCCGTAGTCATCTTCCACATCCTCTGAATTCTCAGAATCACTCCAATGTTCACTGTAATCTCGGCTCATTCTTATACTACCGCTACCGCCGCGTCTGCTCCAGCTGTTTCCCACACGATACATAATGTAACCTCGCGTAGAAGGACCTCTCATATCGGATCGCCCACCCTCTCGAACTGGGTCTCTTCTGACCATGATGAGATTTGCTGGAATCAACTCCTGTTGCTTATCATCAAATTATCTTTTTTATTCGCTTGTGAAGTGGAATCATTATCCTTTTTGACTTCCTCACCAGCATCCTTTTCAATTTCACCTTTCGTCGTTTCTGGTTGAGGAGATTCGCCTTCCGCCGTTAAATTCAGGGTGTCTCGAACGCAGGATTCTAACATTTGTGGATACACTATCCAAAGTCACCTAGAATTTGAATTTCAAAAGATCTGCTCTATAAACTGATAAAAAAACATTCATATCTGAGCCCCAGTGACCCCATTTGGGCGCAGAAATTATTAATCGCCTCCCCGGGGAAACCGCGCCACCGCAATGCGGTCAGGGTGAAAAATCTTTTGGGCATTTGGCATTTGTTAGAAGCTTCTTGATCCAATTGATGATTGTGCTTCAAATAAAATTAGTAAGAGTAACCAAGATCTAGATTTCTCTATATGAAAGCGAATTAATTACAGTAACAATTGAATCGCG
>CAUJAV010000114.1:5000-15000 GCA_963082835.1 Leptogaster cylindrica | reverse complement strand
CATCAAGATGGTTATAAAACATTTTCTATAAAACGTGTTTTCTTAATAATGAGCATGCAACATGAGTATTTATTATGAAAAGGTCTTACTTAATATTTTCATAATGCCACTTGATACTTTTTTTATATAAAACGTGGTTGCTTATTAAAACCATCAAGATGGTTATAAAACATTTTCTATTAAACGTGTTTTCT
This sequence comes from Leptogaster cylindrica, assembly GCA_963082835.1. Taxonomy (NCBI): domain Eukaryota; kingdom Metazoa; phylum Arthropoda; class Insecta; order Diptera; family Asilidae; genus Leptogaster; species Leptogaster cylindrica. Next base: position 14,806 of record CAUJAV010000114.1, on the reverse strand, counting down.
TAATAATGAGCATGCAACATGAGTATTTATTATGAAAAGGTCTTACTTAATATTTTCATAATGCCACTTGATACTTATTTTATATAAAACGTGGTTGCTTATTAAAACCATCAAGATGGTTACAACACATTTTCTATTAAACGTGTTTTCTTAATAATGAGCATGCAACATGAGTATTTATTATGAAAAGGTCTTACTTAATATTTTCATAATGCCACTTGATACTTATTTTATATAAAACGTGGTTGCTTATTAAAACCATCAAGATGGTTATAAAACATTTTCTATTAAACGTGTTTTCTTAATAATGAGCATGCAACATGAGTATTTATTATGAAAAGGTCTTACTTAATATTTTCATAATGCCACTTGATACTTGTTTTATATAAAACGTGGTTGCTTATTAAAACCATCAAGATGGTTATAAAACATTTTCTATAAAACGTGTTTTCTTAATAATGAGCATGCAACATGAGTATTTATTATGAAAAGGTCTTACTTAATATTTTCATAATGCCACTTGATACTTTTTTTATATAAAACGTGGTTGCTTATTAAAACCATCAAGATGGTTATAAAACATTTTCTATTAAACGTGTTTTCTTAATAATGAGCATGCAACATGAGTATTTATTATGAAAAGGTCTTACTTAATATTTTCATAATGCCACTTGATACTTGTTTTATATAAAACGTGGTTGCTTATTAAAACCATCAAGATGGTTATAAAACATTTTCTATTAAACGTGTTTTCTTAATAACGAGCATGCAACATGAGTATTTATTATGAAAAGGTCTTACTTAATATTTTCATAATGCCACTTGATACTTATTTTATATAAAACGTGGTTGCTTATTAAAACCATCAAGATGGTTATAAAACATTTTCTATTAAACGTGTTTTCTTAGTAATGAGCATGCAACATGACTATTATTATAAAATGGTATTTCTTAATATTTCCATAATGCCACTTGACACTCCAATAGATAGGGACAGTAGGAATCTCGTTAATCATTTCATTCGTGTTACTAATTTGTTGAGGAGGCATTTAGGCTCATTAAGAGAGTCACAGCTACTCCCGCCGTTCACCCGGCGTTTTTTTTTTCTAAATTTAAGTTCATAATACATGTCAAGCAGTCTATTAATTATTAAGCAATCATTCCGGGTAAGTCGCGTTTTTGAATAACATGAGCGACCAAACGTGTTTCCCTAACAATCATCATGAACCATAAGTATTTTTAATAAATGGTCTTTCTTAGTATTTCCATAATAACACTTCATATTCATTTTCTATTAAACGTGTTTTCTTAATAATGAGCATGCAACATGAGTATTATTATAAAATGGTCTTTCTTAGTATTTCCATAATACGACTTCATATTCATTTTCTATTAAACGTGTTTTCTTAGTAATGAGCATGCAACATGACTATTATTATAAAATGGTCTTTCTTAGTATTTCCATAATAACACTTCGTATTTATTTTCTATTAAACGTGTTTTCTTAGTAATGAGCATGCAACATGACTATTATTATAAAATGGTATTTCTTAATATTTCCATAATGCCACCTGACACTCCAATAGATAGGGACAGTAGGAATCTCGTTAATCATTTCATTCGTGTTACTAATTTGTTGAGGAGGCATTTAGGCTCATTAAGAGAGTCACAGCTACTCCCGCCGTTCACCCGGCGTTTTTTTTTTCTAAATTTAAGTTCATAATACATGTCAAGCAGTCTATTAATTATTAAGCAATCATTCCGGGTAAGTCGCGTTTTTGAATAACATGAGCGACCAAACGTGTTTCCCTAACAATCATCATGAACCATAAGTATTTTTAATAAATGGTCTTTCTTAGTATTTCCATAATAACACTTCATATTCATTTTCTATTAAACGTGTTTTCTTAATAATGAGCATGCAACATGAGTATTATTATAAAATGGTCTTTCTTAGTATTTCCATAATACGACTTCATATTCATTTTCTATTAAACGTGTTTTCTTAGTAATGAGCATGCAACATGACTATTATTATAAAATGGTCTTTCTTAGTATTTCCATAATAACACTTCGTATTTATTTTCTATTAAACGTGTTTTCTTAGTAATGAGCATGCAACATGACTATTATTATAAAATGGTATTTCTTAATATTTCCATAATGCCACCTGACACTCCAATAGATAGGGACAGTAGGAATCTCGTTAATCATTTCATTCGTGTTACTAATTTGTTGAGGAGGCATTTAGGCTCATTAAGAGAGTCACAGCTACTCCCGCCGTTCACCCGGCGTTTTTTTTTTCTAAATTTAAGTTCATAATACATGTCAAGCAGTCTATTAATTATTAAGCAATCATTCCGGGTAAGTCGCGTTTTTGAATAACATGAGCGACCAAACGTGTTTCCCTAACAATCATCATGAACCATAAGTATTTTTAATAAATGGTCTTTCTTAGTATTTCCATAATAACACTTCATATTCATTTTCTATTAAACGTGTTTTCTTAATAATGAGCATGCAACATGAGTATTATTATAAAATGGTCTTTCTTAGTATTTCCATAATACGACTTCATATTCATTTTCTATTAAACGTGTTTTCTTAGTAATGAGCATGCAACATGACTATTATTATAAAATGGTCTTTCTTAGTATTTCCATAATAACACTTCGTATTTATTTTCTATTAAACGTGTTTTCTTAGTAATGAGCATGCAACATGACTATTATTATAAAATGGTATTTCTTAATATTTCCATAATGCCACTTGACACTCCAATAGATAGGGACAGTAGGAATCTCGTTAATCATTTCATTCGTGTTACTAATTTGTTGAGGAGGCATTTAGGCTCATTAAGAGAGTCACAGCTACTCCCGCCGTTCACCCGGCGTTTTTTTTTTCTAAATTTAAGTTCATAATACATGTCAAGCAGTCTATTAATTATTAAGCAATCATTCCGGGTAAGTCGCGTTTTTGAATAACATGAGCGACCAAACGTGTTTCCCTAACAATCATCATGAACCATAAGTATTTTTAATAAATGGTCTTTCTTAGTATTTCCATAATAACACTTCATATTCATTTTCTATTAAACGTGTTTTCTTAATAATGAGCATGCAACATGAGTATTATTATAAAATGGTCTTTCTTAGTATTTCCATAATACGACTTCATATTCATTTTCTATTAAACGTGTTTTCTTAGTAATGAGCATGCAACATGACTATTATTATAAAATGGTCTTTCTTAGTATTTCCATAATAACACTTCGTATTTATTTTCTATTAAACGTGTTTTCTTAGTAATGAGCATGCAACATGACTATTATTATAAAATGGTATTTCTTAATATTTCCATAATGCCACCTGACACTCCAATAGATAGGGACAGTAGGAATCTCGTTAATCATTTCATTCGTGTTACTAATTTGTTGAGGAGGCATTTAGGCTCATTAAGAGAGTCACAGCTACTCCCGCCGTTCACCCGGCGTTTTTTTTTCTAAATTTAAGTTCATAATACAGGTCAAGCAGTCTATTAATTATTAAGCAATCATTCCGGGTAAGTCGCGTTTTTGAATAACATGAGCGACCAAACGTGTTTCCCTAACAATCATCATGAACCATAAGTATTTTTAATAAATGGTCTTTCTTAGTATTTCCATAATAACACTTCATATTCATTTTCTATTAAACGTGTTTTCTTAATAATGAGCATGCAACATGAGTATTATTATAAAATGGTCTTTCTTAGTATTTCCATAATACGACTTCATATTCATTTTCTATTAAACGTGTTTTCTTAGTAATGAGCATGCAACATGACTATTATTATAAAATGGTCTTTCTTAGTATTTCCATAATAACACTTCGTATTTATTTTCTATTAAACGTGTTTTCTTAATAATGAGCATGCAACATGAGTATTATTATAAAATGGTCTTTCTTAGTATTTCCATAATAACACTTCGTATTTATTTTCTATTAAACGTGTTTTCTTAATAATGAGCATGCAACATGAGTATTATTATAAAATGGTCTTTCTTAGTATTTCCATAATACGACTTCATATTCATTTTCTATTAAACGTGTTTTCTTAGTAATGAGCATGCAACATGACTATTATTATAAAATGGTCTTTCTTAGTATTTCCATAATAACACTTCGTATTTATTTTCTATTAAACGTGTTTTCTTAGTAATGAGCATGCAACATGACTATTATTATAAAATGGTATTTCTTAATATTTCCATAATGCCACCTGACACTCCAATAGATAGGGACAGTAGGAATCTCGTTAATCATTTCATTCGTGTTACTAATTTGTTGAGGAGGCATTTAGGCTCATTAAGAGAGTCACAGCTACTCCCGCCGTTCACCCGGCGTTTTTTTTTTCTAAATTTAAGTTCATAATACATGTCAAGCAGTCTATTAATTATTAAGCAATCATTCCGGGTAAGTCGCGTTTTTGAATAACATGAGCGACCAAACGTGTTTCCCTAACAATCATCATGAACCATAAGTATTTTTAATAAATGGTCTTTCTTAGTATTTCCATAATAACACTTCATATTCATTTTCTATTAAACGTGTTTTCTTAATAATGAGCATGCAACATGAGTATTATTATAAAATGGTCTTTCTTAGTATTTCCATAATACGACTTCATATTCATTTTCTATTAAACGTGTTTTCTTAGTAATGAGCATGCAACATGACTATTATTATAAAATGGTCTTTCTTAGTATTTCCATAATAACACTTCGTATTTATTTTCTATTAAACGTGTTTTCTTAGTAATGAGCATGCAACATGACTATTATTATAAAATGGTATTTCTTAATATTTCCATAATGCCACCTGACACTCCAATAGATAGGGACAGTAGGAATCTCGTTAATCATTTCATTCGTGTTACTAATTTGTTGAGGAGGCATTTAGGCTCATTAAGAGAGTCACAGCTACTCCCGCCGTTCACCCGGCGTTTTTTTTTTCTAAATTTAAGTTCATAATACATGTCAAGCAGTCTATTAATTATTAAGCAATCATTCCGGGTAAGTCGCGTTTTTGAATAACATGAGCGACCAAACGTGTTTCCCTAACAATCATCATGAACCATAAGTATTTTTAATAAATGGTCTTTCTTAGTATTTCCATAATAACACTTCATATTCATTTTCTATTAAACGTGTTTTCTTAATAATGAGCATGCAACATGAGTATTATTATAAAATGGTCTTTCTTAGTATTTCCATAATACGACTTCATATTCATTTTCTATTAAACGTGTTTTCTTAGTAATGAGCATGCAACATGACTATTATTATAAAATGGTCTTTCTTAGTATTTCCATAATAACACTTCGTATTTATTTTCTATTAAACGTGTTTTCTTAGTAATGAGCATGCAACATGACTATTATTATAAAATGGTATTTCTTAATATTTCCATAATGCCACTTGACACTCCAATAGATAGGGACAGTAGGAATCTCGTTAATCATTTCATTCGTGTTACTAATTTGTTGAGGAGGCATTTAGGCTCATTAAGAGAGTCACAGCTACTCCCGCCGTTCACCCGGCGTTTTTTTTTTCTAAATTTAAGTTCATAATACATGTCAAGCAGTCTATTAATTATTAAGCAATCATTCCGGGTAAGTCGCGTTTTTGAATAACATGAGCGACCAAACGTGTTTCCCTAACAATCATCATGAACCATAAGTATTTTTAATAAATGGTCTTTCTTAGTATTTCCATAATAACACTTCATATTCATTTTCTATTAAACGTGTTTTCTTAATAATGAGCATGCAACATGAGTATTATTATAAAATGGTCTTTCTTAGTATTTCCATAATACGACTTCATATTCATTTTCTATTAAACGTGTTTTCTTAGTAATGAGCATGCAACATGACTATTATTATAAAATGGTCTTTCTTAGTATTTCCATAATAACACTTCGTATTTATTTTCTATTAAACGTGTTTTCTTAGTAATGAGCATGCAACATGACTATTATTATAAAATGGTATTTCTTAATATTTCCATAATGCCACCTGACACTCCAATAGATAGGGACAGTAGGAATCTCGTTAATCATTTCATTCGTGTTACTAATTTGTTGAGGAGGCATTTAGGCTCATTAAGAGAGTCACAGCTACTCCCGCCGTTCACCCGGCGTTTTTTTTTCTAAATTTAAGTTCATAATACAGGTCAAGCAGTCTATTAATTATTAAGCAATCATTCCGGGTAAGTCGCGTTTTTGAATAACATGAGCGACCAAACGTGTTTCCCTAACAATCATCATGAACCATAAGTATTTTTAATAAATGGTCTTTCTTAGTATTTCCATAATAACACTTCATATTCATTTTCTATTAAACGTGTTTTCTTAATAATGAGCATGCAACATGAGTATTATTATAAAATGGTCTTTCTTAGTATTTCCATAATACGACTTCATATTCATTTTCTATTAAACGTGTTTTCTTAGTAATGAGCATGCAACATGACTATTATTATAAAATGGTCTTTCTTAGTATTTCCATAATAACACTTCGTATTTATTTTCTATTAAACGTGTTTTCTTAGTAATGAGCATGCAACATGACTATTATTATAAAATGGTATTTCTTAATATTTCCATAATGCCACTTGACACTCCAATAGATAGGGACAGTAGGAATCTCGTTAATCATTTCATTCGTGTTACTAATTTGTTGAGGAGGCATTTAGGCTCATTAAGAGAGTCACAGCTACTCCCGCCGTTCACCCGGCGTTTTTTTTTTCTAAATTTAAGTTCATAATACATGTCAAGCAGTCTATTAATTATTAAGCAATCATTCCGGGTAAGTCGCGTTTTTGAATAACATGAGCGACCAAACGTGTTTCCCTAACAATCATCATGAACCATAAGTATTTTTAATAAATGGTCTTTCTTAGTATTTCCATAATAACACTTCATATTCATTTTCTATTAAACGTGTTTTCTTAATAATGAGCATGCAACATGAGTATTATTATAAAATGGTCTTTCTTAGTATTTCCATAATACGACTTCATATTCATTTTCTATTAAACGTGTTTTCTTAGTAATGAGCATGCAACATGACTATTATTATAAAATGGTCTTTCTTAGTATTTCCATAATAACACTTCGTATTTATTTTCTATTAAACGTGTTTTCTTAGTAATGAGCATGCAACATGACTATTATTATAAAATGGTATTTCTTAATATTTCCATAATGCCACTTGACACTCCAATAGATAGGGACAGTAGGAATCTCGTTAATCATTTCATTCGTGTTACTAATTTGTTGAGGAGGCATTTAGGCTCATTAAGAGAGTCACAGCTACTCCCGCCGTTCACCCGGCGTTTTTTTTTTCTAAATTTAAGTTCATAATACATGTCAAGCAGTCTATTAATTATTAAGCAATCATTCCGGGTAAGTCGCGTTTTTGAATAACATGAGCGACCAAACGTGTTTCCCTAACAATCATCATGAACCATAAGTATTTTTAATAAATGGTCTTTCTTAGTATTTCCATAATAACACTTCATATTCATTTTCTATTAAACGTGTTTTCTTAATAATGAGCATGCAACATGAGTATTATTATAAAATGGTCTTTCTTAGTATTTCCATAATACGACTTCATATTCATTTTCTATTAAACGTGTTTTCTTAGTAATGAGCATGCAACATGACTATTATTATAAAATGGTCTTTCTTAGTATTTCCATAATAACACTTCGTATTTATTTTCTATTAAACGTGTTTTCTTAGTAATGAGCATGCAACATGACTATTATTATAAAATGGTATTTCTTAATATTTCCATAATGCCACCTGACACTCCAATAGATAGGGACAGTAGGAATCTCGTTAATCATTTCATTCGTGTTACTAATTTGTTGAGGAGGCATTTAGGCTCATTAAGAGAGTCACAGCTACTCCCGCCGTTCACCCGGCGTTTTTTTTTTCTAAATTTAAGTTCATAATACATGTCAAGCAGTCTATTAATTATTAAGCAATCATTCCGGGTAAGTCGCGTTTTTGAATAACATGAGCGACCAAACGTGTTTCCCTAACAATCATCATGAACCATAAGTATTTTTAATAAATGGTCTTTCTTAGTATTTCCATAATAACACTTCATATTCATTTTCTATTAAACGTGTTTTCTTAATAATGAGCATGCAACATGAGTATTATTATAAAATGGTCTTTCTTAGTATTTCCATAATACGACTTCATATTCATTTTCTATTAAACGTGTTTTCTTAGTAATGAGCATGCAACATGACTATTATTATAAAATGGTCTTTCTTAGTATTTCCATAATAACACTTCGTATTTATTTTCTATTAAACGTGTTTTCTTAGTAATGAGCATGCAACATGACTATTATTATAAAATGGTATTTCTTAATATTTCCATAATGCCACCTGACACTCCAATAGATAGGGACAGTAGGAATCTCGTTAATCATTTCATTCGTGTTACTAATTTGTTGAGGAGGCATTTAGGCTCATTAAGAGAGTCACAGCTACTCCCGCCGTTCACCCGGCGTTTTTTTTTTCTAAATTTAAGTTCATAATACACGTCAAGCAGTCTATTAATTATTAAGCAATCATTCCGGGTAAGTCGCGTTTTTGAATAACATGAGCGACCAAACGTGTTTCCCTAACAATCATCATGAACCATAAGTATTTTTAATAAATGGTCTTTCTTAGTATTTCCATAATAACACTTCATATTCATTTTCTATTAAACGTGTTTTCTTAATAATGAGCATGCAACATGAGTATTATTATAAAATGGTCTTTCTTAGTATTTCCATAATACGACTTCATATTCATTTTCTATTAAACGTGTTTTCTTAGTAATGAGCATGCAACATGACTATTATTATAAAATGGTCTTTCTTAGTATTTCCATAATAACACTTCGTATTTATTTTCTATTAAACGTGTTTTCTTAGTAATGAGCATGCAACATGACTATTATTATAAAATGGTATTTCTTAATATTTCCATAATGCCACTTGACACTCCAATAGATAGGGACAGTAGGAATCTCGTTAATCATTTCATTCGTGTTACTAATTTGTTGAGGAGGCATTTAGGCTCATTAAGAGAGTCACAGCTACTCCCGCCGTTCACCCGGCGTTTTTTTTTTCTAAATTTAAGTTCATAATACATGTCAAGCAGTCTATTAATTATTAAGCAATCATTCCGGGTAAGTCGCGTTTTTGAATAACATGAGCGACCAAACGTGTTTCCCTAACAATCATCATGAACCATAAGTATTTTTAATAAATGGTCTTTCTTAGTATTTCCATAATAACACTTCATATTCATTTTCTATTAAACGTGTTTTCTTAATAATGAGCATGCAACATGAGTATTATTATAAAATGGTCTTTCTTAGTATTTCCATAATACGACTTCATATTCATTTTCTATTAAACGTGTTTTCTTAGTAATGAGCATGCAACATGACTATTATTATAAAATGGTCTTTCTTAGTATTTCCATAATAACACTTCGTATTTATTTTCTATTAAACGTGTTTTCTTAGTAATGAGCATGCAACATGACTATTATTATAAAATGGTATTTCTTAATATTTCCATAATGCCACCTGACACTCCAATAGATAGGGACAGTAGGAATCTCGTTAATCATTTCATTCGTGTTACTAATTTGTTGAGGAGGCATTTAGGCTCATTAAGAGAGTCACAGCTACTCCCGCCGTTCACCCGGCGTTTTTTTTTCTAAATTTAAGTTCATAATACAG
>CAUJAV010000113.1:0-78315 GCA_963082835.1 Leptogaster cylindrica | reverse complement strand
TATCTCTTTTGGAAACAAATGGAATCTATAAAATGCAAAAACATGGAAAACATAACTATTAACATTAAACTCCAATCTAACCGCATCAGCAGTTTTGATTTGTATATTCTGACAATCCACATATTTAATTTTTTCATTAACGTAAATAATAATACCTCCTGCTCTATAGCTATCATTGCAATTGGCAAAAAATTTATATTGTGGTATTTCATAAAAAGATACTTCATCTGACATAATCCAAACCTCACTTAGAATAATTAATTCAGGTTTCAGGGAAACTGCATCTAGCTCTACTAAAAACAAATCAAAATTTTTTCTTAATATGCTTCGAATATTCTGATGGACAATATTAAATTTACTATAGGAAAATGTTGACATGCTATTCTACTATTCAATAATTAACATATAATAATAGTGAACATTCTAAGAAATAAACAATCATTTACAACTTAGCTAGGTCAGTGTCACTGTTGATTTGGATTACCTTTCCTCCATCATTATTCCGTAGAAATATTTTCCCATTGCGTACCCACAAATACTTAAATTCTTTTTCTTTCTTAATTTTCCTCGCCGAGTTGTACAGCAGCCTTCTCTTCTTGGTGAGCGATTCATTAATATAAACCGGATGGTCCGTTGCCATCCCCATGTGTCTAGTCGACAGCGTCCTCGTCACCCTGCGCATCCTCAGCATTTCCTCCTTGTCCATCCTCCGTACGAAATTAACAATGATACCCGGGGGCGTGGCGGTGTCCACGCCGCGGCCGAATCGATGACACACATCCGCCATCGTATCGGTAATCTCGAGATCAAGCGCCTTGCCAACTTGTTTGATAACTGTTAGCACATTCTCATTTTTGGTAGGGGGAATGCCATGTATTTCTAGAATCTAGGGAATTAACTCTAGAACATTGCTCTATATCATCATTATGATCCTCAAGCTAATGGACCCGTTTTTTAAGATGATTATTCTCCGCAACTAGGTCATTAATAAGTTTGAAGTAATGTTCATTTTTTACGTTGGCATTACGCAGGGCGTCGGTAGTCTCCTTTAACTGACTATGTAGCGATTCATAGGAATTGTTAAAATCCTTCTCCATATTACCTTGGTTTTTCTTAATTTCATTGATACAGTCCATTATATCCTGTAGAGTAAGTTTACCGTCATCTGCAGCCGCCTCCATCCTCATACTGTGACGCCTCTCCATAGAGCATTTGGAGCATCTCCACGGCAAATTATCAGTGTTATAATAGTCTACATCATTTTTATTTAAACCCACACATCCCCCATGAAATATTAATTTACAGTCCGCACAAGAGATCTTAACTTGCTTCTGCCCCACAGTCTTCACACAAACTCCACAACTTGCCATTATAGAAATTGACTGATACAAGAATCCAGATATCTTGAACACAGCAGCACAACAATAAAAAATAAACTTATAACTTTTCATAAGCCACACATGATTTCCATACGTAAACGCGAGCTTAAAACTCCGCAAAGGGTTATGAAAGCACTAGAGCGATACCGATCTTCACTGTCCGAGAGCTGACTATTTCCTTTGGTTTATTATAACCGAGAAATGTCTGTAACCAAAATGTATATCAAAATCCGATTTAAGGATTTTTTTAAAAACGTGTTGTACTACAGATAATGTATTTTTGGATTATGTATTTTGGATTGTGAAAATGAACTAAAAAGAAGAAAATATTTTTGTTTTTCTACAGAGGATTTTCCAAAAGTAAGATCAAATTTTTACTTCTCTTTAGTCTATTTACACAATATTAGTGTAGAAAAATTTCAGTTATAGGCTATTTAACATCACGCTAAGACGCTTAGGCGCTAAGCAAAAAGAAGAAGATATAAAATGTGGCATTTGTCCTGACTGACTGATAGAGAATCAACGTAGAGCTTAAACTATAATAGGTAGAGACTTGAAATTTTGACTGTAACTTTATTTCGTAATGAAAGTGCTCACTAAGAAACGGTTTTTTGAAATTCCATCCTTAAGGGGGTGAAAAGGGGTGAAAACTATTTCTCTAGAACCACTAAACCGATTTTCATGAAATTTGGAATACTTCTACAACTTACTTCATAGGTGATCGTTGAGAAGCAGTTTTTGGAAATTCAACCCTTAAAGGTTTAAAAAAGGGTGAAAATGGTTTCTCCGGAACCACTGAACCGAATTCCACAAAATTTTGTATATACTTAAACTTATCTCATAGGTGCTCACTAAAGAACCGGTTTTTGAAATTCCACCCTTAAGGGGGTAAAATAGGGGATGAAATTTCTTATGGAAATTCACCATCTTTGAAGTACTAAAATTCATAAAAATGTGTATTTGGCCTTTTGGTTAAAAAAAAAAGCTCAATGAGAACTACTACCCTCCATGGCTCCGTCCTAATTCAACCCCTCAAAAGCACCCTTTACTGAAAAAATACTAACCAACTATTATTGCAGCCCGATCTACCGGAAACGGTTGTATGTATTATACGTCGCGTTTGGGAGTAGTTATAAATTTTAATGTAATATGATGCACATTATATTATAATTTTCACAGCCCGAGTGTAACCGGGTATACCTGCTAGTTAATTTATATAATTTTAATTGAATATATATTTAATGTTCTTAATAATATTTGCCAGTTTTACCGATTGAAATATTCAAACTGACTCCGGATTCTAACTTTACAACTACTGCCACAGTCATGTTCGCCATATTTGTGTACACCGTTTTGCTTACGTCACTCACCGTAATAATTCGGCCGCTACATGACGATACCGCTTCGTAAGAAACCAGAGATTAACAGAAGATTCGAACGCTAGCCCAAGGTGTTACGTTAACCTAATCTCCGAGCATAGCTCGTTCTCCAGGTACTTTATGTTCAGTTTATTTCACGGATCTGTTCATTTGACAGGCTGCATTTGAGAGTGTCAGGTATTCAATACTTTAAATTGAATTTTGATTTTATATATATGTGTTTTTTTTTAGATGTTCGTCTCCGAACATATATGTATATATATATATATCTTCTATATATGTATATAAAATTCAAATACCACTCATTGATTCACTGAACACTATATCTCAAGAACGGCCAAACGTATCATCGTATGAACTTGAAACTTGGCATGATGAATCCACTTAAGCTCAAGAAGGGATGCGCAATAAGAAGGGATTTTTTTAAATTCCACCCCTAATGGGGTGAAAAGAGTTCCAAAACCACTGAAGCGATTTGAAGGACATTTTGTATACTTCTTCAACTTGCTTCTCAGGTTATCGCTAAAAAGAAGTTTTTTTTTTTTAAATTGTACCCCCTGATGAAAAGGGGTGAAAACGGTTACTTCGGAAGCGCTGAACCGATTTCCACGAAATTTTGTATACTTCTTCAACTTATCTCATAGGTGCTCACTAAAGCAGGACGCACACTAGTGAACCATTGCACCATCACCAGAGTGCCTCTGGTTGCAATAACCATGGTGTACGTTTTGCTTAACATGAAAACATATGGAGAGCCGCACACTACACACCTCATGGTGCTTGCACCGTGCACCATTGTGATTGCACCATGTTTGGTGTGCTCGAAAAAGCAAACCGTGGTGCATGGTTTATGAGAATGCATGATGAGGAATCATTTTTATGAAAAATAGAAAACAACTGCGGAGCAAAATTCTTTCGGAGGGTTCTGTAGTGTGCGGCAGACAACATTCGAGCATGGTTTGCATGGTGCAAGAGTCCGCCATGGTGCTGGTGCAATGGTTCACTAGTGTGCTTCCTGCTTTACTGGTTGAGGGAAGTCGATCACCAGCATGTTTGGATAGTCAATCCCACTTTTCAAAAAGTTCAAAAATCAAAAACCAAAAGCAAAAAAAGTTCACTGTAAAAAGGGTTCAACACTAATTTAAGCAGAACTTTCAAATAGAGAAAGAACTTGGAATTAGAAACATGAATGAAATAGACAGTATTAGAAATTAATCTCAACACATGCTGATAATAACTGTTTTGTGATACGCCTGGTTTGCACAAGCCGACACACTTATCCAAATATTGACAGCTGGACTCAAATACGACAAATTCTTCTTGTGTAAAGCAAGCTTAAGTTTTGAGTATTTTTAAAAATTAGTTAGGCTCGTCTATTCAAAAATCGTTTTCTAAGAAAACGCAGGCAGCTGAAGGAATATGATAAACATCATTGGAAAGTATACAAATTAAGGATGTTTTTACATTATTTGAAGGGTGATACACTGGGTAGTTTCTTTGTAATAGATAACGGAACTTACAAGACTGATGCGAAAAACTACTTTCCTTGGTATTATTTTACCTTTATTTCTTTATTTTGGACCTTGTACGCTGCGGTAACATTTTTTTTCGGTGGACTGTTTCATAGCACAACGAAAAAACACAAATAAGTCCGACAAAAAACTGTAACTAGATACAATATTGGCTGTTAACCGCTACAACACCCCTGTTTAGCAGAAAATCGGAATTTTGCGAATATCTCAAAGACCATGCGACTTTGGACTATAACATATATGGTTCAAAATATTTACAATGACGCCCTATCCATATGCAAAATATCTGCAACTCCCCTCAAAACACCCTGTATAGTATATACGTCGTGTTTTCCAATTGTATTGATTTGCATTGTATTTAAAAACTACTTTTGGAAATATCCCGTTATTCACAGATCTGACACATTTCTAAAAAGTCATTTTAGATTAAATACAACAAATTTGAAAGTATTTAAGCACTGTTGAAGAGGCCAGCTCCCATACAAAAGTGCCCAACAACGACGACGGCGGCTATAACGACAACGACGACACGACAACAACGATGACGACTTCTCTTCGTGTCTTATCGATGTCGTAGAGTGCCGGAAGCTTTTGTGGAACAAAACCGACCCATTTTACGGCAGAACAAGAAAGCGGGATGCGGCGTGGAGAAACGTTGCCGAGCAAGTCGGGTAAGATGGTAAGAAATAAAATAAAACGATTCCACCTTCCATTTCTAACTATTAGATTTTGCTTTTTTGCAGTGGAACAATGTCATGCGCGTTGGAAGGCCATGCGGCGACGCTGGCGGAAGGAGAGAGCGCGTCGGGCAGTTTCATACAACCCTTCTGGTTCCACGATGGACCAAGTTAAAATTTGCTTATGAGATGAACTTGGCCACTTTCATATCAGTACTTTCATTGGCCAAAGAATTTGGCTCCTTTTATTTCAGTAATTTGTTTGGCTAAAGAACTTGGCTCTTTTTATCTCAATACATAAGATGGCGAAACTTTTTGCAAGATCGATTAATTGAGTGGACTTGGCCACCTTTTTTACACGGAGTGTTTTTGTTGGGATCTCAATAATGTAGTGTAGTGTGCGGCAGACAACATTCGAGCATGGTTTGCATGGTGCAAGAGTCCGCCATGGTGCTGGTGCAATGGTTCACTATAGTGTGCTTCCTGCTGAAGAACCGGTTTGTGAAATTCCACCCCTAAGGGTTTAAAACAGGGGATGAAAATTTTTATGAAAATCCGCTATTTTGAAAGTAAAAAATTCCTAAAAACTGTTTTTTGGCCTTTTGTTTAAAATAAAGAAACATTGTTATTGAATCAACCATTTTTACAGGCTGTGGTGCGAGAGAAACAGTTTTTCTACCTAGAATCCCCTTGATTCCATCCGACTACCACTCTCAGTTTAAACGGCTGCAGTTTCCTATTAAGGTATGTTTCGCCATGACAATAAACAAAGCGCAAGGTCAATCTTTGAAAGTGGCAGGAGTGAATTTACGGAATGACTGTTTCTCCCACGGCCAATTGTATGTTGTCTGTTCACGGGTAAGCTCTCCTGACAATCTGGTTGTATTGCAGTCAGAGGGGCGAACAAAAAACATTGTTTATCAGGAAGTTTTATGAAACTCTGTCTTTTTTTATCCAGCAGTTCACTATAGGAAGTCTCATGTTCCTACCGGTGTAACACCGGGTGTAAGTAAAAGTATTATTTTATCTCCTTAGCCCACAAAAAAGTTATTGTCACACACGTAATTTGTGCGCGATTTTCATAGTGGCGAAGTACAGGTACTTTCAGCTATTTTATATTCGCCTAAAATATAGGGTTTCAAAATGGAGAATGAAAGATGCTGACCAACAAATTACAACATCAACGAGTTGTCACGAAAATTTGAATCTGGGCGTTTTCGTAGATACTGACTGCGAATTAATTTTCGACATTTTTCAAAATTTAACGAATTTGGGGAAATATAGTACAGGCTAAAGGTACTTTGAATTCCCTGATTTCAAATCCACTATTAAAATTGGTAATTTCAAAATCGCAAGCATAAATGGTGTATTTATAAAGAATCAAAAGACAGCGAAAAAATGTTTTTAAAAATTAAAAGAATATTGCTACAATACACAGGACGGAAGCTATGCATGAATGAAATCAAAATTAAAAACGAATTTAACGTGTGCCAGTAATCAGATTGATGAATCAATGCCACCTTAACGAATACCAATCATCCCATCGACCGAGTGTAACCGGGTAGACCAGCTAGTACAATATATAAAATTCAAGTAGCTATATCTCAAGAACAACAAAACGTAGGAACTTGAAACTTGGCATGGGAGTTCCACTTAAGCTCTAGAAGTGCAATAAGAAGGTGCAATTAGATTTTTGGAACTACCACCCCTAAGGGGGTGAAATTGGGGAAAGATAGTTTGTATAGAAATCCGCCAATTTTGAAATTATACTTCGAAAAAATTGGTCTCTCGCTCTTGTGGTTAGAAAAAATAACGGTTGAGATAGCCATAAACGGGTTCAAAGTAACTGGTTTATACTCTATAAACCGCTAAATTTTCACCGACGCTGACTTTGTAGCTGAAGAGTTGGTTACAGGAAAAACTTGTTCCGTAGTGGCTGTCGGGAGACTATCAAAACTATTTAGAACTATTAAAATTTGATCAAACTATCCCCCGAAAGCAGTAAAAATTAATAGCAACAAAACAAATTGTGAAAAGTGTTTGTCCCCACGTAGTTGCGTTAAGTATATCCTTTTCTCCTCTGGACTAATAATGCGTCGAATTAACCGATGTCAAGTGAAGCATTTCTCCGAACTAAAATAACTTGTTTTAAACTTTTTGGTTCACTTTTTGTAGAGGCAGTCGTGTTTTAGAATTTTTTTAATACTTTATTATTTATTCTAAGAAGATGTTGGCCAGAAAGTGAAAATAATCCAGGGAAGGGAAAATAATCCAGGGACGGCTGCCCAGAAAATCAAATCTAAAAATAAAATGAAAAGAAATGTGCCGCAGCATAAAAGAAATTCATATTTTTGTCGGCACTGAAATATGATCAGAAAGAACTACAATTCGGCATCTGCATCACCGCGCACACCCGCAAAAGTTCCTTCTACCTAAGCTAATTGTGGTGGCAAAAAAATAATAAATAAGATCACCCGAGAAAACAAGCAAAAATTGCGCTTTCCTATTCAATAGGAAATAGGAATAGTATGTATGTGTAAAGAATTATCCACAATCCATATTAGTCCAGTGAATAGAGACTAAAAAAGAGGGGTTACCTTACAAAGGGTCCGGTACTTCTAAATTTTTGATATGTTATCTAGGATGGTTAGTGAGTGTTTAAAATGCAAAATGAACAATTCCCCCCCCCCCCCCCCCGCGCCCGCCGCCATATTGAAAAAACCGAAAAAAATCGGCAAATTTCTTCAGATTTTCGCTTATATCTTCATTTAGGTGCATTTTAGCTAGAAAAGAGTTTTACACATTGTTGTAGAGAATTGAATTTCCTATAATTTACGTTTTAAATTTTGTTTCTAGGATACTTAGTTATAGTGGAAGCGGTACACTGGAAATAACGTCAATCGTTGGCATTTTGGTATGAAAAGGTGCCACTTCGTACAGTTGGTCTTTAGAGTAAAATAAAAGATTTGACCTGTGGAGCCTCCGAGATTTTCGGTGCGGGGGGGTTGAAACCACCACCCAAAATTTTAGGGGGTGAAATCTCACAAAAACACGTTTGGGCAATATCTAGATATCGTTCCACCGCTAAAATGTTCTTAATCTGCTGCTGGTAGATACAGGAGTCTGTTTAGACCAATTTTTAAATTTTGGGGGGTGGTTTAAACCCCCCGCACCGAAAATCTCGGAGGCTCCACGGGTCAAATCTTTTATTTTACTCTAAAGACCAACTGTACGAAGTGGCACCTTTTCATACCAAAATGCCAACGATTTCTGCGAACCGCCTCCACTATTACAGAGATATGCGCTTTTAAAAAAACTTAAAAATTCGCATTTTCCGGAAATTTGTCAAACTTCTAACTTTAGAACGCTGTAATTCAGTTATGGTCAATTCTAGGAAAACAAGTATCAAAATAAAAGTTGTAGGGAATTTAATTACCTACAAAACGCATGTATATTTTTTAAACCAACTGAACGGAGTGGGGGGTAAAAGTAAAAGGTAAAACAACGGAATATTGCTTTTTTTGCTATTGTGACTCCATATTCTATTAAAAAAAAATTACTAAATATTGTCCACTTTTCGCTGGAATTTGGAGTTTATACAAATTCTACTTGATTTTCTTACATTGTTTTTGAAAATAATGTCTGAGATTTCAAAGGGTCTGACTAATGTGCGGCGACATGCACATTGCACAGTCGTGCCCACGCTTGGCGGATCCCCTGACGTTTTTTTTGTTCCGTTCTCGTTTTCGTAACGGGAGCGCAAAAGCAGCAGTCTGGTTGTGAACTTCCACACGAAAGGATGTGACATTTTAGCATAGGCTGACTTTGGTTGTTACTGTGAACCGTGAACATAAATAAATATTGAATACGAACAATAATTTCTTGTTTAATTAATCACAATTCGCGTGTGCAGGAAAGGAGTGAGTTTTCCCTCCCCCCTGGGGTGCTCATCGTTATCTTTCTCGTACATTTTTTGGTGCCTCCTGTGAGGATTGTGAACTCTGAATTAAGTGCAATAATCTGCGACGATATTTGTTGGTATGGCTGAGTTGAAAAAACAAAGTGCAGCATGCAACGCAATCGAGAGAATCTCTAAAAAAGTGTTGGATGCACATTACAGTACAGATGGCTTTGAAATGGCAGAAGAGCAAAAGATGCTCGAATTAAATTACAAAAAGTTCTTGGCTGTTCACAACGAGTTAGTGGTGGTAGCGGAGGATGGAGAGTTGGGGGCGCATGAGGAGTTGCGAGTTGATTGGCGAGATTGCGAGAAGGGATTCTTCGATCAATGGAATCTTCCCAATTGCGTAGGAGCCGCCGATGGAAAACACGTATTAATCACATGCCCTCCGAGCGCAGGCAGTCGCTATTTTAATTATAAGAAAACTCACAGTATAGTTTTATTGGGTATCTGCGACAGTAACTACTTGTTCACATGCGTTGATATTGGGGCATACGGCAGCCAAAGCGATGGAGGGATTTTCGCGAACTCCAGCTTCGGCAAAAAGATCCTGCAGAAAGAACTCCCACCCCTGGATGATAAACCACTGCCAGGGACAACCCAGCTGTTCCCGCATTATTTTGTGGCCGACGCTGCTTTTCCCTTGCGGACAAATTTGATGCGGCCTTTTCCCAACAGAGGTAACAATATTTTCGTTTTGTGTTTCTTCATTCATATTTTGTAATATTTAATTTTTCGCTGTAGGTCTATCTAATGAAAAGTTATATTTCAACAGTCGCTTGTCTCGTGGCAGGCGAACGATTGAAAAAGCTTTTGGGATTTTGACCGCTCGTTGGAGAATCCTCACGACGACTATCAACGCATTGCCGCGGAATGTTCGCAAAATAGTACAGGCAACAATAGTTCTGCACAATTTTTGCAAACTGAACATTGATGCATACGCAACACCATCGTTTACTGGAGACGCTCCATTAGAGAGAGGCGAGCAGCATTGGCGAGACATTCACCCCGGTTTGCGTTCGATAAACGACAATTACGCGTATCATAATGCTCCACGGAACGCTTTCGAAATACGAAATAATTTAAGGGACTGGGTTAATGCAAATCTAATTTAGTTTTTATTATATTTTATTATTTTTGTGTTATATAAAGAACATATGACTAAACTTATAAGAGAACATTTAACTAAACTTATAACTAAACTTATAAATAAACTTATAAACTTATAAACAAACTTATTACTACTGCTCACTGCTGCCTTCTCTCCATGATTTCTTCGTGCTTTCTACGGAAAGTTTCCACCAAGGCCAGCTGCAGCTCCAATTTTTCAGATATGGAGTACTCCGCTTCCATGGTCATGTCGCTCATATAGTTAAAAAACGACATCATCGTGGTCTCCGATGCTCTCGTTCCCCTCATTCTTTCCTGCATCGTTCCCATTAGGGAGTTGAAGGACTCGACCGCTGACGATAAATTCACAGCATCCGCCGCCGTCCGTTTTCTTCGCAGCGCGCCACTTGCTCCACTATTGCGGGACAAAGGAGGACTTTGGAGAGACAGGATAGGGACCGCTGGTGACGAAGATGACGACGTTTCAAGGGAACCAGGGGATGTGTATTCAAATGGAGATTGGGACAAAGAAGGACGAGGAATCGAAATAGGAGCCGTGGAATTGGTGGAATTTTCATCCAGATAGGGAGAAATGGACACAATTACTGGAGAATTGTCGGGAGAAGAACTAACAGGACAGGTAATGGGACGAAAACGCACCTCCTTCGAAGTGGATGCAAATGACTGCGCCGGACTGCTTGGAAAATTGGACACGGTCCTGAAACATAATTTGTTAAATAAAGCGTATAAAAATCCAATAATTTTGTACTTACGAAGCTGGTTCCAAGGAATTATGAAGGAACGAGAGCATTGGAAAGAATATCCACGATGACCTACATTCCTCAGCTCCGCTTCCAGACGGAATATTTTTCATTTTATTTACTTCAAGCCTGGCCTTGTCGCGAAGCGTTTTCCAACGCTTTTTACAGCGTAGGACTAAAATAGTAAAATACACGATAAACACTTGTTATTCAAGTTGAGATAAATCACAGAGTTGAATTATTAATATTACCATCGATGCCTGTAGCATCAGCAACTTCCATCCACATCTTCTCCTTCATGTAATTATTTTTATAATGCGGGCTGCAGGTGTTCCATATGGATTCCCTTTTCCGCACTTCTTCAATCAATTGTTCCTCCATATTTTCCTTAAAGAGAGATGTTGTCAACAGAAATAATTAAATATAATCACTTTTCGTACCTGAGATGTCATATGATGCACGTACAAAACCAAGCGGTACAGAAATAACCGATTCAAAATGTAAACAAAAGTGACAGGAGGCCGCCTCGATGCTTGGAGAAATCCAGCACGTCGGAATTTTCCGACAATGCCGGCAGACTGCCGCCTCGGCGAAGCTGGAATGTGTGCTACTTCATAACATAGCGTGTGTTGGAAGCGCGATGCCGCAGACTGCCGGCATCGGCATTTTCAATGTGTTTCGGCCTTTAGCCGCGACAATAGAGGAACAGTACAAAAAGATCACGGCACATTTACAGCGAAAAATGGCTTCACTCACTATGGCAATGCAACGGGATTCCGTTACTCCAGTGGTACACAGCGATCATGGTATTGAGGTGTCTCGGCGTGGCGCAGATCATGTCTTCGAAATGAAATTGGACAGGCTGTCTGTGCCCAAATTTGATGGATCTCTACGTAATTGGCTGGCATTTAAAGATGCATTCGAAACGCTTGTTCACAACACCGATGCACCCGAGGCTTACAAATAGGCAAAACTCCGCGAAGCAGTGGAGGGTGATGCAGTGGTACTTGTTGGAGGTATGTACACTGGTGGCTATAAGGAAGTTTGGCAGGCATTGCAGACGCGCTACAATAGTCCGAAACAATTGGCCGAAATTCATGTGGCTCGGTTTATTAAATTAAAACACATTTCGACCGAAACAACATCAGAGCTACTGTCAGTAGTTGACACCGTCCGTGAATCACTTCGCGCTCTCACAGTAATGGAGTTACCGGTCGATCAGTGGGACGCATTGGCAGTTCCAATAGTGACCTCAAAGCTCCCAACCGCGACACAACAGGCTTGGGGAATGAGCCTAACAACACAGGACATTCCAAAATTGGACGAGCTGCTTACGTTTGTGGAAAGGCGAGCTCACAGTATCACATCAGGCGTAATACAATGGCCAGGCAGTTCAAAGGTTTCAACCAACACACAAGTTGGCAAAAAGGTTGCAGCGAGTCCTGCTCAACACGTCCCACGTTTGGTAAAATCCAATTTAGCAGCGACGTCGCCCGGACATTGCGAATACTGTAATGAAAATTCGCATCGCATCAGCAAGTGCTCCAAACTTTTGGCGTTACCTGTCACGGAACGTTTCAACAAACTCAAAGGATCGAATATCTGCTTCAACTGTCTGAAACCAGGACATTCGACAAAGGTCTGTTCATCCACCAACTGCCGCAAGTGTAATGGGAGACATCACACTGTGCTTTGCCGAACATCCGCGACTACTCAGGTATCGACACAGGGGTCGACTGCCATATCAATTACTCAGGCTCAGTGGCACACCGCGTAACATGGCTTGACTAAATGACAGTATACGTACATTTACAGTGATCAGCAATCAAATCATCCTTTTGGCTACCGCGATTGTGCGAATTTCTGATGGCTTTGGCAATGAACATCCGTGTCGAGTACTTTGTGATCCAGGCTCTCAGGCAAGTTTTATTACTTCTCGCTTTTTTAATGGTTTGGCTCTTCGTAGACAACGCTGAGAACTACAAGTTGAAGGAATAGGCAATTCAACAAACACAATTACTCGAGGCAAGACAACAGTTACACTCATATCAAATACAAATACGAAATTCGAAATTGGCATCGAACTCCATATCATCGACACAATCACTTCTCCGACTCCAGTTGTGCAAGTGAGCGATCTTTGTTGGCATCATCTACGCAATCTGACATTGGCAGACCCAACATTTGGCAATACTGGCCGAATTGACGCATTACTTGGAGCAAATATATGGGGTCAATTACTCACCGATGGCATTATACGTGGTTCAAGCAACGAGCCGAGCGCTCAATCAACTCAACTTGGCGGGGTTGTGTTCGGACCAGCTGAGACACAATCATTGGTCGACATCCCAAATCATACATTGGCGATACGTGCACGTTCTTTGTCGGTACGTATCAATGACGACGAACGAACTGACATTCTGCTGCGACAGCTGTTCGAAGTCAACGAGGTCGAGTCACCGACAGATATTACGATGGAGGCAGACGTTTGTGAGGATATCTTTTTGAAGACACATCGCCGCGACAGGTATGGTCGATACTACGTGCAGTTCCCATTTCGAACAGATACTCCCATACTAGGAAACTCACATCAACTGGCATTGCGACAATTCTACCAATTGGAAAGGAGATTGTTATCTAACCCGAAACTCCGGGAAATGTATATTGCATTCATGCGAGAGTACCGTGATTTAGGCCATATGCATGCGATACGGCATCAACCTGGCGATCCATCGCAATCATATTTTATTCCCCATCACGCCGTGCTTAAAGAAAGCAATACTACGACCAAGCTTCGTACTGTTTTCAATGCTTCAGCGAAATCAGGTACTGGCGTTTCGTTGAACGACACACTAATGGTTGGCCCTATGCTACAGGACTTGCTCGTACACATCTTGTATAGATTTCGACGTTTTGCTATTGCAATGGCTGCAGATGTGGAAAAAATGTTTCGAATGGTTTATATGGACAAACGACATCAGCAATGGCAACATTGGCATTCTTTGGCGTGATTCACCTGATGAACCACTACAGACCTTTCAACTAACAACAGTGACGTATGGCACAGCGAGTGGACATTACCTCGCTATACGAGCGATGCAGCAATGTGCTAAAGACAATTGTCACATCCTCATCGATTTACAACGAGTTGAGATTACTCGAAACAGCATTTTGAGAGACTTCTACGTCGACGACTTCTTGAAAAGCGTGCCCACAACAGAACAGGCGATACAATTGGCGAAGGACGTCAGTTCAGTGCTGAAGCAAGGCCATTTTAACTTGCGACAATGGCGATCAAACGATCCACAATTCTTGGCTCAGGTAATTGGCAATTCCACTGACATTGACATGGATTTACGATTGACAGAAACCACCGTACTTGGCTTGCAATGGAATCCTGCAACGGATGAATTATTCTATCGAATCAAATTGGAGGCTACACCGTCTACCACTAAGCGTCAGATTCTCGCTGAAGCAGCTCGAATCTATGACCCAACTGGAATGTTGGCACCAGTGACGGTTGTGAACAAACTCTTCATTCAGAAACTTTGTAAGGCAAGCTTGGAATGGGATACTCCGATCCCAGCAGATTTACGAAATGAATGGCTCACTTATCGCAGCGACTTGGCGAAATTGGAACAAATTCGAATCCCTCACGGAGAGAAAAAACGCTCGGTTTTTTGACAAGCGATCTCGGTCCGAAATACACTACCGAGAATTTTAGCCTTAAAAATCTCGGTTGAATAAAAATTAACCGGGAGGTTTAAACTAAATTTAGAAAACTGCCGGTTGTATTCTACAGAGATAAAACTGTCCAATGTCGGTTGATATCAACCGAGACATTAGAAGAATCCCGGTTGTTTATACCAACAAACCCCTGTTGTAAATAACCGACCTTTTATGGAACTCTCTCTGTTATTTCCCAACGATCCCGTTGCTATGAATTTCATTCTTACTCGGTTGGACATAACCGACCCCAAGCTAAACACTCTGTTGTACCTACTGGAAATAAATTTATTTCAAGAAATTTTTAATTCATTTATTTTCACACATAATACATAATAATACATGATATATAATACATATAATTCATTAATGCTGCTCAGCGGGAAGTCCGGGTGACCGCCTCGGTTTCGAACACTGAAATCCTGCAACATTACCATACTCACATTAGTCATTTGATCATTTTTTAATCACATTTAAATTAGTTATTGCAGTAGTTTTGTAACAATCAAGTCACCTGTAGTGGGGGTGGAAGGGGGCTGGTTGTGCAAAACGATGTGCTGCCGTTGATGGATTGTTCCGCGAAACGGGATAGTATGTCGCTAGCCTTTCATCGTGATTGACAACAGATAGACGGGCCAACCATTATTTTCGTGGGATGCAAACGTTCACTCAAAACTAACAAGTCTCCACCACAATCATGCATCATTTCCACCAAAATTCAATCTAAATTATTAAAATAAACTCACCAACTTCGAAAACCACGGAACTTCACTACACTTGAATAACTTGGAGAACAATGCGCAACTGAATCGCAGTGGGCTTTACTTAAGCCTGTCTCCAAAACTACCGAGAATTTTTAAAACAACCGAGATTTTTCATAAAACAACCGGGACTTTTCATAAAACAACCGGGACATTTTATAAAACAACCGGGACAGCCTCCCAAACAACCGGGTCGCTTCATGAAATATGCCGGTTGTTTTATGAAAAATCTCTGTTGTTTACGAAATATTCCACAATTCGCATGAAACATGACATAACATGACTTCGACACATTGTTAATTTCCTCTTTCAACGGGATAACGGGAGCATATGTTGGGTACGATCATGAACATCTGGATGGCTATTGCGATGCTAGTTCCGAGGCATGCGCAGCTGTAATTTATATTACAATAAGCATTAATGAAAGGCAACACATTACTAGGCTGATCGCTGCAAAAACGCGAGTCGCTTCCATTGGTGGGATGACGATTCCAAGGTTGGAATTAACTGCAGCGCATCTTCTAACAACACTCAAGATGGTACGATAACACACACACAGAGTTGACGTTGCCAAAACCCAAGCCATTAACTGTTCAATATTTTCATTATTGTGATTAGAGGGAATTCGTAATTAGTTGGTCAAGTTCTCTTTCGAATTTAGTTATTACGGGAACATTTGCTTTGGTGAAGACACGATCTGACGGAGGCGGTAAAGTTGAGATTTAATTACAATTTATTGCAAATTTAGGTGAAAGTTGATTTAGCAAAAAAATACAGACTTATGTCCGGCTCCGAGAATGAAACCGAACCCGAGAACTCCACGTTCGAGGACCTAAAAAATGAACAGGAGGCCTTGTACGAACAAATTCAGCAATATGTATCTAATTTTAAGAGGTCTCCCAAAGTCCGCTTACAAAGTGTTGGTCATATCAAGGGTCGAATTGTGATCTTAGATAAATTATGGGAGGAGTTTACTTCCAACGATAAGGCCATTAGAAGCAGTGCTACTTCTCAAGAAAAACAAGATAAATATTTCGACGACCAGGGTGGTCTCTATGATAAGTTCATGAATATTGTGTTTGAATATAAAGGAATTTTGAACGATATTTTGACTCAACTATGCGAAGTTCCAACACCTGCGAATCCCAATGATCAGATATCCAGCGGCGGGGCTGGCACTAGTACGAATACAGCAAATCCTCCAATTGTTAATCAAAGCACCCAGTCAACGCATGATGAGTTGAAACTGCCGCGGATTTCCATTCCTACCTTTAGTGGAGATTACGGCTCATGGTTATCGTTCTATGATATTTTTTATGATATACTTTAGCGAAAAATGTGAATTGACCATTCATAATATATATATATAGACAGAGACTCACTGACACAAATGGTCAGGTACTTCCATGATACCTAGAAAAATGAAATTTTGCAGAAATGTAGAACCCTACCCTGCGAGCCTGAGAAAAAATTTGGAAAATGTGTCTTCGTACCTAAACTATAGCATAAAATGTTCTCATTAAACGGTTTGCAGGCCTAGTCTTACTGTGCTATCGCTACTGCTTTCACATCGAGACACTTGGCCAGTTTTTTTAGCGTCAAGAATAGCTTAAATTCATTGGAGCCTTCAGTTATGTTGATATCTTTCGCAGAGGTGAAACAGTACGGTAACTAAAGGAAACATTCCATGCACTAAGAATATAAAAAGTATACTTGAAGAAGGAACGCTGGCCAAGTTAAAATTTGCTTATGAGATGAAGAACTTGGTCACTTTCATATCAGTACTTTCATTGGCCAAAGAACTTTGTTTTTTTATCTCAATACATAAGATGGCGAAACTTTTTGCAAGATCGATTGATTGAGGGGACTTGACCACCTTTTTTACACGGAGTGTTTTTGTTGGGATTTAACTTTCGTTTAATAGTTTGATGCGTCCATCATTCCAGGATAATAAATAAAATGCCGAAATCTCGATTTCGGCTTATTGAATTACGTGTATATTATTTAATAATCTTCTGATTTCAGATTTACGTATAATTTGGTTTTCATGCCTTCCTGAGCCTCGCAAACCCCCTATGAGCACTTTAAATCACGTTACTAGGCCAAATAATACGCGAGATATTGAAATCAGTGTATCTGACGCCATCTTGGTCGCCATCTTGAATTCTAGGTTTCCGGTCCAGATTTCGAGATGCCAACAGCGATTTTCGAACTCAGCGGTGTCCAATTAGTCTAAATTCGTCTGATATCAAATTGTTATATAAAATTCTTCTTGCATCGTATGCAGAGGGATTTATTCAAATCCATCCTATACTAGTAGTGATGCTCGGACAAACGAATTGCCCATTACAGTTTTCTTTATATAGAAGAAGATATATCTACACTTACACGCTAGCGGCCGTAATTTTGAAGATATTTCGACCGAATTTTATTATCTTACGAGGTTTGTTCAAAAAGTATCGCGAATTTTGTGTTTTTTCAAAAAGTATTTATTTATTCATGAATATCTATTTTGTTCCCTTCAAAATAATCCCTATTAGATAAGATACACTTGTGCCACCGTTTTTTCAAATCCTTAAAGCACTCAAAAAAATCATTTTTTGTGATCTTGTTCAGCTCCTGCTTCGATGCCGTCTTTAACTCCTCAATCGTGGCGTAGCGTCGTCCTTTCAGGGGCCTCTTCAGTTTTGGGAACAAGAAAATAGGCCGTATTTATAAAAAGAAGTATTACCTTTTACTTGCAGAAAATAAAGGATATGCTTCAAGTTATATTTATAAAAAAAGTAAAGGAAAAGGTTTTGCTTCGAGTTGAGAGGTTTTGCTTTAAAGTACAAGGTTTTACTTTTTTCTTATTTATAAAATGAAGCATTCGCTTCAAAACTGAAGGATTTGCTTCTAAAAAAATGTATCTAGTCCACACCAGCTTTTTTTGAGAATCTCACTTTATTCACTAACAATCCAGCCGGTATGCAGCGTGTATTTTTAATTTTGTGCTATTACTTTGTTATTTGTCGACCAATTCTTATCAAACTTTTAGAGAATATTACTAACGCATCATAATAAACGAATATGTAAAAATCCAATAGTCGATTTTTTGCCAGATGAATAGATTATCCCCTTAAATATTTCATGGAAATGAAGATGAGTGAGTTACGAAGTCTTTTTGGGGATATGGCTTTTCG
Organism: Leptogaster cylindrica; assembly: GCA_963082835.1. Lineage (NCBI taxonomy): Eukaryota > Metazoa > Arthropoda > Insecta > Diptera > Asilidae > Leptogaster > Leptogaster cylindrica. Next base: position 59,847 of record CAUJAV010000113.1, on the reverse strand, counting down.
GAAACTCTTTATAGCAATTTTTCCTTTGGTTAATAGGCGGACGCGCCTGGTTCACAACTCGTTAAAGGACAATCATTTTTATCATCGTCTTTGAGGGTTATTAGGTTTTAAATACGGCAATTTGCGTTCGATGAGGCTGTGTCACCCACGGACAACCAGGCCAATTCGGGACCAAGTTGAGAAAAACGGTAGTTGGTGATCGAGTACTGATCAGCGAAGTAAGTAAGACCATCTGTAATATTTGAACGTTATTTTCACTATTATTAGTGTTAAGTACTATTGTCCCGTGTCCGAACTATAAATTTTGGTGTGTGTTACACTGCATGGACGTGGTGTGTTTTGTCCGTGAGCTGCAGCCTTAAAGCTGTCCGATTGCAATATGAACTGCATTTCATCAGGATTGCTTTTTTTTTTAGATGTGTCAATCCTAACGAACTACCACCACTTTTTTTTTTAACTCGCTCGCCACTTAACGATCAAGATGTTCAATTATTTAACTGAATTCTAGGAAATTTACTTAAAATCCTCTGAGGTGACCCTTTTATTACATATCGATAGTTGAAGACGATTTACCTTGTCGCCAGTCTTAATTTCTTGTTGCTGAGAGGTTTTTCCAAACAACATCAAAGAAAAGGTGGACCGCGGCACGGCGTCGCCATCCTCAATATATTTCATTATTTTGAAACACATGACAAACAAATAAACTGTATACGAATTGCTGAACTCCAAATATGAATTGCAATTTCGGAAATTTTTGTAACACGTTTGGACTCCGAATCGTAAATTCTTTGCACACTTTACTTCTTTTATGTGAAGTATTTGCTTGCAAGGAAAAGGTAAAGATTATAAATACGTTTTGAAGTAGAACCTTTTACTTCTACCTTTGACTTTCTAGTCCTACCTTTTACTTCTTCCTTTTACTTCAAAGCAAATGCTTGTTTTTTATAAATACGGCCTAATGATTCATCACCAGTTATGACCCTCTGGAGCAAATTTGGGTTGTCGCGGACAGAATCCAACAGCTCCTGAGTAATGTCAATGCGATGCTGGTTTTGGTCGAAATTGTGCAATTTTGGAACGAATTTCGCGGCGACCCGTCGCATGCATAAATCATTAGTCAGAATCGAATGGCACGAGCCAATCGATATGTTTAGGTCCTCAGCAATTTCTCTAACGGTGATTCGACGATTGGCCAATACTATTTTCCACACTTTTTCGACGTTGTTGACGTGCTCGAGCGTCCGGCACGCTCTTCGTCATTCACATCTTCTCGACCCTCTGAGAACATTTTGTACCACCGATAAACGTTTCTTTGGTCCAAGGTAGCTTCGCCATATTCCACAGTCAACATTCAAACTGCGTTCGCGCACTTAAATTTGTTTTTCACAAAAAATTTGATGCAGATTCTTTGATCCATTTTTTGGAATAGGTAAAAATCGAAAACGAGCAAAAACACGTCCAAGCAAAATAGCAGTCAAAAATGAACTGAACATTCAAAATAGCTCAGCTTACCAGCATAAGTGAGGGACATGAGTACCAACATAAGGCCACAAAAAAATCGAAAAACGAATAAACGTAACCCGCGGAAATTCAAAATTCACGATACTTTTTGAACAGACCTCGTATTTCCAGACCTAGCAGCTTGGTTTAGTTCGTTAGATAGCAAAATAGCCCCAAGGCGGTAGGCGTTGGAGGTGGTTTGAAATCTATAAAAAAATTATATCTTTGACTCTCTGAAGTTAAGAGAAAAACTTTGTCTGCATAAATTATAGTACTCCCTATGAAGCTTATGGTGTCACCAAAGTTTCACGTTCGATGCGGAATCGTTGAGAAGCTCTCAATGAGTTATTTATAAATCAATAAACAAATAGGTTCTCGATTTAAAATAAATTACTCAATTCCTAATAAATTGAAGGCCTGCAGAAAGAAATATTTCTTGATTTCACTTCACTCCATGTCATTTTCGCCGCTGCTACTCTGGGTTGTTCGAAAAGTTTTTGTGCGTTTTTTACGATTTACGGAAAAATGTTTTTTTAAGGTATGCAAATTTCATATTTTTGGAATATGCGTATTTAAACCCTTAATTTGATAGCAGTAGTGTGGATATGCCGATTCTAAATCAAGCACGAAAAAATGTATGGATTTTTTAAAGAAATTTTCATCTGGCAACACTGGTATTTGGTTGGGGGGTGTGGTTTCGGGTTTGAGTATGCCGATTCTAAATCAAGCACGATAAATTGTATGGAGATTTTTTAGAAATTTGCATCTGGCAACGCGGGCGTTGGGGTGGGGGTGTGTTTTCGGTTTTTGTGGGTGTGGTGGGTAGTTAGTGGGGGAATGTTAATCAGACAACCCTGTTGTTCAAGCGGGTGTGAGGAGTTACACCGAGACTGCGTAGGCATGATCGGAGCTCAGCTGAGTGAACGCAGGACCAACTGAGAGGACTTTGCTGCGTAAGCGGTTGAATGCTACATTTAGACACATCTAAGAATAGATTTGCTTTTTATTACTTGTACTGCTTTGAAAAAGGACATTTAGACACGCCTCATCCAATAACAGATATCCTTTACGCCACTAGGCACATCTGGTGTGAAACGCTCATTGGTCAAGTGGGAGTAATTAAAACATTTCTTTTAAAAAAATTTGTTATTCTCAACACATTGTAATTTTTTAAAAGAAGGATGAAAACATCATTTTTATTGACCCATTTAGACGAAACTGTTTAGGAAATAATTGAGATCCAAAATTAAAAACCATGATTTTGTTTTATTTTTTATTTTTTCTAAAATGTGTACATTTGTTTTGCTTTTTCTTTAAATTAATTTTGTTCCTTGGATCTTGGCGATAGTTCCTCATGAGCTCCAACCGTCTCAGCACACTGTTGTAGAAGACACTGAAACTCTTCTTCTCGTTGATTTCCTGCAGCATTTCGGCTGTCATTTTGTTATATGATTTGGGCAAACATAGATTACTGTCCTCTAATTCCAAAACTATTTTTGGCCCAAAACGGGTATTAACACGTCTAGCACTTAAAACTTGTACAATGCCGATTCCTTATCACTCTCGTCATGGGAATCGCCTCTTTATACTCCGGTCTCACTTCGCGAAAATAATCACTCACTGACATTTTTGATATGAAAAATTAATGTCGAGTAAAAGTCGACCGTTCTGATTCGTGGTCAGACTGAATTTCTAGGAGCGTTGTTAAGAAATATCGCCAACACAAAATTTCTAGAGATATATATATGTATAGGATATAAGCATATTCAAGTTGTACTCACAGCATATGTTGAATAAACAAACGATTCAATTAATTGCTAACTATAAGGAAACATTTGTTATCAAAAATTTTTTTCATCTTTTATTCTGATTGCATTTAAATACATCAAAAATGTTCAGATCGAATTTTGTTTTGGTTTAAAATGAACAAAACATATATATCCTTTATAAGTGCACACGTTTTCCAACACACCGTATTCTTCCCTCACTTTATCTTAAAGGAACCCCAAAGAATGATGGTGTAAAAATTCATTAGATGCAACAGTCTTTTTATACATTTGTCTACATTACAACAATTACAAATATCCGGGCCTTCAATACAATCACTATTATGCCAAGGACAGTTTTTGTAATGCTCACCATGTTTCGAGTTGACTTTCTCGATTTTTTTTAACGTATCCAAGTAACGAAAATGTTCTTGAATTTCTTGTTTATGCTCGTCACATATGATATCCGAATATTCATCCAAAAACGCCTTCAGATTCATGTTATCGTGTTGATAGATAAACAATGACTAAGCATTATCTGGTCTGCAGCATAATCATTCATAAATATACTGGCATTCATTTTCTTAAATGTCCACATTTTAATTTTTCTTAAAATTAATCTTGCTAAATGTAGCATTCAACCGCTTACGCAGCAAAGTCCTCTCAGTTGGTCCTGCGTTCACTCAGCTGAGCTCCGATCATGCCTACGCAGTCTCGGTGTAACTCCTCACACCCGCTTGAACAACAGGGTTGTCTGATTAACATTCCCCCACTAACTACCCACCACACCCACAAAACCCGAAAACCGCACCCCCACCCCAACGCCCGCGTTGCCAGATGCAAATTTCTAAAAAATCTCCATACAATTTATCGTGCTTGATTTAGAATCGGCATACTCAAACCCGAAACCACACCCCCCAACTAAATACCAGTGTTGCCAGATGAAAATTTCTTTAAAAATCCATACATTTTTTCGTGCTTGATTTAGAATCGGCATATCCACACTACTGATAGCAAATTCGATACATTTAAAAATACTGTTCATTTTCCGGGTTGGGGTTTTTGCGTTTCTTACAATTAGAAATCATATAAGATTTAACGTGACGTCATGTAGCCTATGTTACGCGGAGAATTTATACAAATCCTACGACACCTCATTTGTCCAAATCGGATGAATAGTTTGGGAGCTACGAAGGAACAGATGAACATCCATACCCACATACGTAGACTGCTGAACACGTTACCCTCCTTTTCTGCCGAAGTCGGGTAAAAAGTGGATGCATACTTGCACATACTATTTGAGAATCGTTTTGAAATGTGGAGATAGGAATATCACTGGATACGTCATCGCAGTAAAACAGCGGTCTTCACTCCCTTTGGAATATGGGTCTGCAATCGAACCCAACTTCGCCTTCTGGATCTCTGATGTCGTCGCCATACCCTTCATTTTCGACAGTTAGAGATCATTTAGATAGCCACGAAAATTACCTCCTTGGCCATTGTTACATTGGCAACTCTTTTGAACAGCTAACTTCCAGCGCAAGAACTGGTAGAGCAATATGACAAAAAGAATAAGTTCAGGGAGGACCAGAGAACATTGTTAATATCAATAATAGCCCAGTACTTCACTGATAGAAAAATGCACATGACTCACGATCTTTCTAAGCGGTTTGAAAGAGAGATTTTACAGCGGTTTCCAAAAGAAGATCCTGTAAAAATTATATATTATATATAAATTATCTATTATGGTAAAATGCTAACAGAGTGTTGTGATAAAAAGTGAACGGCTTTGTGGGAATCGATCAATTCTAAAAGGTCTTCTGTTCAACTTGCGGTCAAGAGAAGGAAATACCCTCACCAAAGTTGATCAGGAGACCTTATAGAGTCGATTCTTTTCATTAGTTAATGCAACAGCCTGTACAACTGTATACCCTGCTTTATTTACAAACTATGCTATTTTATTGAATACCATTGTAATTGATAAATTTTCTTTATATTTTCACTTTTAGGTCTAATATTCGGCGTTTAAAAGAGGTAGACGTAGAATGTATGCAAAATATTCAATTTTGAAGTAGGCACTAGGATTAGTGACAAAAAGAAAAACATTGTTATGCAACGATAATGATTCCAACAAAGATAGCGATATTGATAAAAAATTGTTTTACATATTTGATTGCAGAACATTTTTGACGCTGAAGAAGTCATCAAAAGTTTGCGCAATGATGTTCTTAGTATTCAGGAACGAGACCATCTTTGGAAGGCTTGTTATAACGCCCGATTAAAGGACATTTTAAAAATGTCCACATATGAATTTTTTTCAAAATGGCTAGAGTACAAAAAAAATACTGGGTTTCGCTATGTAAGTTTCTTATCTATTAAAATAGTTTATTTACAAATGAAAATTTAAAAATACAAATGTTCAAATATTCAAAGATTGAGATGGATTTTCAAGCGCGTTTTCCAGAGCAACGGACATCACTTATGTACAAATGTACAGAGGTTTATCAACACGTCATCAATTTCCTGTTGTGAGAGAATAGTTGTTACATTACATTACATACATTACATTACCCTTGCACGCAATTCCCTAACATAATTTCCAATACCTTATTCAACATTATGCATACGCAACATTATTCATATCTTTTAATTATTATTCTCTTGTTTCCTCAACCAAATGACACAGTTGCACGTGTGCACCATTATCGACGATTATTTACGATCATCCAATATAAGGGATCCAGTTTGCTCATCAACCGGAAACCCAATTAGTCCACTTATCGATTTAAACAACACAACTTCTCAAAGCTTGCAAGATTCTTATTTATTCAGGTGCACATCCCTAAGTCCACGATCCTAAAACCACTTATCGATTTGAAGTGCAGCATCCGCTGATATAATTTCTCAAAGCTTGCAAGAATCTTATTTATGTAGGTGCACACCCCGAAACCCACGATCCGCAAATCACTTATAGATTAGAATACTCAACCCTATCGATATCTCGCTTCACCTAATAGAACACCCATGAAGGGAATTAATATAAAATTAAAACGCAAGCTGAAGAAAGTTTAGTTTTGGAGAAGAAGTCCAGGGCTCCGGAGTATTAACCAAGTTGACTTAGTTAAGTTGAGTCAATGTTAACTAAGTTTGTTCAGTGTTAATTGTTACATTAATGAGTGCATCAATAAAGTTAAAGTTAATATGCATACTCTGTTTCATTTTTGTTCGGCTCGCGGAGAGCCAATGAACATTTATGTTTTTTCCAAACTCAGCCACGGAGTTTGTAATTGGCGCAGTCGGTAGGATATGCCAAGTGAAATGAATCGTCTACATCACTTATGTTTCAACATTTTATGGCATATTCAAACAAAAACTAATTCAATCGAGTGATCACAAATAAAACACAAAAACTAATCAGCAGAAGTGATTATAAAGTGAAAGTGAAAGTGATTAGAATTGATTAGTGATCCGCAGAAGTGATCATCACAATCAATACTAAGACAGTGAAAGTGATCAGCAGAAGTGAGCACAACTTTTCACTGAACAAATCACAAGTATTCATAATCAAGTGGATATAAGTGAATTATAAGTTAACTCAATAATTCAAAAATAACACCCAACAAACCAGTAATCCACAAAAGTGAGTGAAAAAAAGTAAAGGCGACAACAACAATCTTCAAAGGACGGATCAACACAATCAACCAGTGATTACAACTAGACGAGAAGGTAACAACAATAACAGAAGTAACAACAAGAATATCATAAGAACAATACCAGTCCAACAAAACAACAACCACAACAGGAACATCCAAGAAGTAAGAAGATAACAACTATCCCCAGATTTGCAAATATAAAGGGCAAGTACCTACCTATGGTCAAAATATTTTCTTTTTTCTCTCTACAATAAATTTAACTTAAGAAAGAAAACAAAATTAAATAAATAGATAAATAAATTAAATAAATAAGTTTAACTAAAAAAAAGAAAAGAAAATTAAATAAATAAATACCCTAATATTCTAAGTCATTAGAATCCTCAATGAAAAGTTAACAAGTTTTTTTAAATAATGGAACCTCTTGCACTTGCAATCGATCCTCTGAAATACCTCGGAAGATTACCTGAATTTTTATAAATCTTGTCGATAAAATTAATCCACTTCTTTTTCGTTACGACGAGTTATCGCAAAGCATATTTTCGGATATCATATAATCCATATTGAAGGGCAAAGCGCGCGAAGCGATTGAAATCAATAACCATATTACGACTTAGGTACAAATTAAAGAAACCTAGATTAATAACTTTGGCGACAACGTAAGTCTTGAAGAATTATTTGACCAGTTGACTTTTAAGATAAATTGTATAAACTTTTATAATGAAATAAAAATGGTATTGAGACGACTAAATATTAAAACTAGATTCACTCTAGGAGTAAACCCCGCACTTGCAGAACAAAGAATAGTAAACAATCATAGATCTGCATTAACCATTTTTAAAAGTAAAGTACCGGAACCTATGAAATCGATATTATATTGTAGAAGTCCGACTACATTAGAAGCAGCAATGGATATTCTCCATGAAGCTGACTACGCTTATACAAACGTAAACCCTAATAGATTCAGCTCCCTCACAAAAAATAATAATGGAACTAATAAAAACCCAAATAACCGAAATAATAATTCCAATCGCAATGATTATGGAAACAGAAATTCTAATCGGAGAAATTTTAATCCGACAAACTCTAACGATTATTGAAATAATAACGCTAATTTGACTTATCGTAACGAATACGGAAACAGAAAATTTAACTCAAACAGATTTAATAATAATAATAATAATCAAGATCAACGCCCAAGAGTATCCAGACCCCAAACGTTTAACAGAAATAACTATCCACAGAATAGACAATATCACAACCCAGAAAACCCATTCAGAAACGCCCATTACCAAAATCGTAATCAAAATCAAAACCACACACCACCAGAACCCATGGACATAAATACAGCTGAAGCTACAACGGAAGAAGTAAAAGTTACACCCGTACAAAATTTTCGTTTTCCAGCCTCAATAACCATTAACCAAATATCATAATTCATAACGACGTAAAACATTCAATTATAAATCCTGGTCTATGCCACCCAAGACTAATTCAAAAACTCACGGTTACCGTTGTAATTAAAACATTAAAAGGAGAAGTTAAAATAACTGAAAAAGCAGTATTCCCATTGTTCAAAGAATTAGGAAATCAAAACAAAAAATAGAAATGTATATATATTATATATCCTTTCATATATCCTTTCCACGATCAATACGACGACCGACGGCCTAATAAGAAATAACATATTGACTCCCCTTCAAGTAATAATTGATTATAAAAGAAATATAATAAAAACTGAAGACAAAGAAATAAAACTACATTATAAAAAAGGAAACGTATATTATAACTTTAAAGGAAAAGGAATCTTCAAACTAGAAATACCCGTATACCAAAGTAATGGATTAACTTATCTGGAAGAACAAAAATCTTTAGATAAAAAGGTTATAATACCAGAAGCAGTATATAATGCTGAAAATTATAGAATTAACGCCAACATATATATAGAAAGCAATGACTACGGAATTGTCGAATTTAAACCACTCGAAAGTCGAAACACAAATCGTGGATATAAATAACTTTAATATAATAGAAGAAATCGAGGAAAAACCCCTGTTAGAACAAATACGGGACGAACATTTAAATGAAGAAGAAAGAAAGGAACTTTTAAAACTTATCCAGTTTGCCTCTTAAATGCATTCGCGTATATGTGCTTCAAACTTGGCTTCAATTTGGCAGATGTGGGATGAGAGGATTATAATATAGATGAATCTTTTAATGTCATACAATCTTTTATCTGCCACTTGTATGGTTTAAAAAAAACCGCTGATGTCACTATGTGAGTAAAACTAGAATTGTAACTTTAATAAGACGTACAAAGTATCAGATACATCAAAGCCCTTTTCGTTGAATGTAAGTAATTACGATGCTTGTTGCTTGCCACCTTGTCAATCGGAGTTACGGCAGCAATTAGTACGAACAAAATATATTGCATACTTGTGGAGGAATGCACACAATTGAAACATCATCAACTTGTCTCCAACGGATTACGGATGGACAAATTTTAATAGTAAATTGGAAATGACCTGGTTCGTTGGTAATCAATTACCAGGAGCGTATGAAGATGTCATAACACCAGATATTCTAGGGGATATTCCAAATTCAGGTATATCATTTGCAAATACTTTAATAACATGCTGTAATGGAATAAATTAAATATTGTTACGAGTTATTGAAGAGTCTCCAACTCAACACTTAATTTTTATTTAGGTGCCGGATAAAATAAAAGACCAATCTTTTTAGAAAATTTTAACTTAAACTATTTTATTTCAAATCTTAATAAAATACAGCTTAAAACTAGGTTTGGCTTTTAAATTCAAATGTTTATGTACAATATGTTCAGTGTTCTATATGTAATTCATCTATTTTAACTTTTAATTTTTTGTATTTCAATATGTTTGTAATTTTGTAATCGAATGTTGTGGTGACGTGTTGTTTTGTAGTTTTGTTACTTGTGGATCGACGATGTTGTTGGTGTGTTGTTGTTCTTGACTTGATGATTGTTGTTTGTTCGTTGAGAGTTGGGTTTTGCTGTTTTATGATTGTTTCTGTGAATGATGATGTTTTTTGAAAGTTGAAAGTAGTTATATTGTAATTATTTGAATGATCTCAGATTAATGCTCTGGGATTTGATGGCAGATTAATTCTCTGCTTTATCAGATTAATTCTCTGATAATGATTGGGTTGTGCCTCTGCTAGGAATTTGGAGGGCTTTTTATGAAAAGTTTTCACAGATTATTGCTCTGTTTTGGTATTTGCTTGTAGATTAGTTCTCTAGAAGCCTTTGTTTCAGATTAGTTCTCTGAATGGTTGATTAGCCTTAAATTACTTCTTTAAGGTTTTGGCAGATTATTGCTCTGCTTTTGAAATCAGATTATTACTCTGATTTTAGTAGATTAGTTCTCTACTTGACGGATCGATGCGATCTGAACTTTCCGAGTGTGTCCCCGCTTTTATATTTTGGTCTCGGGTTCTCGAAAGTTCTTTTGGAAGGGAATTTTGTTTTAGGGATATTTTGTGTTCCGGAAAGTTCTTTGGAATGGTCTAATTTTGAGGGTTCTTATTTTATGGGATTTTTGACTTTTATGGGAGATCAGCTGTGAGAATGTTGTGTTTTGACGTTTAGTTGAGAGTTGATCTTGATTGAAGTTGGAGGTTGACACGATCTGCAGAATACTCTTTGACATTTCTCCAAGAAAAAATTTGGCTCCTAAACAAAAAGTGATTATAAAAGTGATTTAAGCATAATAATAAGCATTAAACTAAAGTTTTGGGTGCATTCTGCAGACCACGACTTTTTCGAGACGAAGAGTCAGTGCAAGTGCAAGTGGCAAACAAAAAATTGTAAAATTAAGAATTTGCCAAAGGCAAAATGGCGGCCTGACGCCAATTAATTGGACAGGTTAAAAAAGAATATCAATCAACACCAAATATAAAGAAACTAAGTAGAAACTGTAGTAAGGTTAGGTGAAAGGTGAATTTCCCTACTAATAAACAATAACAATTGATAACAGCAGTCTGACTAGTGGGAAGAAAAGTGCAAAATTACATGGGGAAAAATGGGGGAGAACAGTGGTGGTAATGACGATCTAAAATTACCCTCAAATCTGCTCAATAAAGAGCAGATTGATAAAATAAATAAAATAATAGACGAGGGCGGTAGGTTTAACATCGCTCACATATTGGGAAGAAGTCAAGACAACGAATCACTACAAATGGAAACGAACGAGGAAATACATAACCTCCAAATCACTCAGGATGGTATCCAGATCACAACTGAGGGGACAGGTGATGGCACCGCAAACAAAGATGCCGGCACATCACGCACACCTTTAAATAACTTCAACGCAAACAATGTCAACCAGAACGAATTAAATTCTAACTCAACCGCAAGGAAAGTGAGGGGCACCGCTCAACCGGGCATATGGAGAACGGTGAATCCAACAAGGAAGAGGTCGCATAACGAAAGCTTCAACACCCAGGAACATAGCAGGGAAGAGGTAAGGAAAATAAGGAGAAATTATTATGAAGGTCTGGATACTCTACAAGAGGAAAAGGAAAACGAGAGGAGCAATCTACCGGTAACATTTTCTAAAAATAGTACTAACACTAACAATAATATAGCTAAATCAAAAAATGGTAAAATAAATAACAATAAAAAGTTCTGCCCACCTATAGTGCTAAACAGTAGCAACATAAATGTAAAAGAAATTGGCAATTTGATGAGGGACAATTGGCCACGGGTGGACTTTATAATTAAAAAAGTTGGCCCCAATTTATGCAGGCTGTACGTTAACTTCTCGAAAACTCACCGCGAAGTTTTTGAGAGCATGAAGAAAGACGGGTTAGATGTTTACACATATACACCTAAAGAAAATAAGCTTATATCTCTCATTATAAAAGGGTTAGATTGTAATTACACTGATGTAGAAGTTGAAAACGCATTGTTAGAAGCACTCCCTGGAATTAAATTCTCAAAAGTTAGGCACTTCAAAACTAGAAATAATCAATCACTAGATATGTTTCTTATCCAAATCGGTACAGAACAAGATATAACAAGGGTGACTTCTGTCAAAAGACTATTAAGCTCGGTAATCAAATGGGACAAGTTCAAAAAAGAAGGAATAGTGCAGTGCAAGAATTGTCAATTGTTCGGCCATGTGGCCTCTAATTGCGGGAGGGCATACAGGTGTGTCAAGTGTAGTGACATACATGACCCAGGGGAATGCCAAAGATTAAAAATAAATATAAGTCCCGACAACCCACCATACTGCGTGAACTGCAGATCAGTGGGACATACAGCGAACTACAGAAAGTGCCCCTTCTACCTTAAAATCCTCAAAATCCAACAAAACAGATCGAATTTATTAAGCAAAGCAAAAACTGAAAGAAACAAAACGGTAAATCAATACGTAAACAAAAATATTTCGTACGCAGAATGCCTTAGGGGAAATCAACCCACTAAAAGCGCACACACCCCATTAAACACAAATCAATTCTTTGACTTGTCAAAATCGCTTTTCGGAATGGATTGCGCCACATTTGCCATGGAAATCAATTCCTTCCTCACCACATTCAATGAAGCAGAATCCCTGTCACAAAAACAATCACTTTATTTTCACTTCTTCTTACGTATCTGTAATAATGGTGTTCCAGTGGAAATATAACAAAACCCAAAAATTACTGATTTACCCAATTAGAAATTCATCTCAAATCTTATCCTCCTTAATACTACCCTCGAGTTCATGATTAGTTCGCAATCAGGCCTGAAAATACTCACACTGAACGTAAACTCCATAATTTCAAGAGTCAGGAAGAACAGCTTATACGAACAAATAGTAGACAGTAACGCGGATATAACACTGGTCAACGAGACACACCTAAAGCCTAAGCATAAATTAAGTTTTGGCTCTTATCAAATATTCAGATGTGACAACTACCCAGGCACCGCAATTATAGCCAAACCCCAAATCAGATGTTCAATCTCGGAAAGTGCGGATAGTAATATATCACACTCCAAATGTGAGATAGAAGTAAAATCTGAAAGAGATGAAATCCTAAAAATACTAATCTGTTCAGTATATCTACATCAAACCAACCACTCCGAAAAGGACATCTCAGACTTTCTCACGTCACTCACAGAATCACATGTAAATGGGGATTACCAAGGTATCATAGTTGGAGGGGACTTCAATGCCAGACACGCAGCGCTAGGCAGCAGTTCCGAAAATCATAACGGCAAAATAATCCAAAACTGGATCAATAATAACTTAGGAATATATAGCTTAGCCAGTGTATTACCAATGGGCCCTACCTTTCCAGCGAGCGGGAACTGCCTCGATTTCTTCCTGGTGACGAATAGTCTAATTTGGTCACAATCAACTAACATATCATGCGAAACTAAAGCCTCCTTCTCAGACCATTATGCGGTGGAACTGCAGATGGAGCTCTTCACACCCCTCAACCAATTTCAAAATTCAGAACCATTTAGGTCATATGAGGGCACTGACTGGGCCAAATTTAGATTGGACCTAGACAGACTTCTAGAATATATAAACATCCCTGATAACAGCAACTTAAATAAATCACAAATAGATGATGCAATCTTATCATTTCAATCAGCAGTAATCTCGGCCTCAAATCAAAATTCCAAGCTAGTAAAACAATACAAACCTTTTAACAAGCTACCACAAAGCATCAAGAGACTGTTCGACATCAGGAAGAACTGGCGTAGACTACTCAAAAAAAAAAGCTAGAAAGAAATTACAACATCTGGTCCAATGAAACCAGAGAATTGCATAACAGAATAAAGCTTCTATCAAACATAGTAAACCAACAGGTGGGGTCACACTTTAATTTAGCATTCCAAAACAAACTGAAGTCCCTTAAACCCGGCCCAAAAATCTTCGGGGAATTCAATAAACTGGTGGGGAAAAAGCCAAAAACCAAAATAAAACGTATCTCAGTAGAGGGACACTCAATATACGATGACATTACCATAAACAGAGCTTTCTCCAACTTTTATAGTAACCTATATCAGGAAACACACCCAACAGCTAACAATGAAAATGTAGAAATAGTTACAAACACCGTAGAGGAACGCCAACAGGAGCACATAGCAGAGAGTGCACCGATACTAATCTTTAACGAAAACCTAAAATCATCAAGTAATAATCTTGATGGATACTTTGTTAGCTGGAATTTCATAAAAGAAGTTCTGAGAGCCTCAAAAAACAAAAAATCCTCTGGGCCTGACAAAATCAGTAATTACATCCTAAAAAAAATCAGTGACCGAGCAATCGTTTATATTCAAATCCTAATCAATAATTGCCTTAGCATAGGCTATTTCCCTGATAACTGGAAAGTCGCCAAAATAATATCAATCCAGAAATCAAAAAATAGCCAAGATATTAGCAATTTTAGACCAATCTCACTATTGTCAAACTTAGGTAAAATACTAGAAAGGAAAATACTAAAAACTCTAGAAGTCTTTGCGGAGGAAAATGAAATAATCCCGATGGAGCAATTTGGCTTCGAAAAGGAATCTAGCACAGAGCATGCGCTTCTAAAGCTGCAAAATGATATCATACAGGGCCTAGAAAGCAAACATTCCACAGTAGTATGCTCTTTGGACATAAGAAAGGCATTCGACTCTGTTTGGACAAAGGGACTACTATACAAACTAATCTCGCTAAACACCCCCAGACCATTGCTGAGAATACTGTTCAGCTACTTTGAAAATAGAAAGGCATTCATAGCCACCAATGACGCTATCTCTGAGTCAATAGATATAAAATCAGGCGTTCCACAAGGTTCAGTACTGGGCCCAAAACTATATAATCTGTACCTCTGGGATTTTCCCCACCTGGAAGAGGCGGGAGAGGTAACCGAAAAAGCACAGGCAATTCTCTACGCAGATGACACACTAGTCTATGCCAGTGACCAGGACTGCTACAGAGCTACCCACAGGGTTCAAAAACACTTAAAAACTATTAACAAGTATTATAAAAAATGGGGTATTACAATTAATTCCCAGAAATCCAGTGCAATCTGCTTTAGAAACTCATCAAGTAGGGGGGTATCAGGCAATGTAGGCAAAAGCAAGAATATCAAATTAAAACTAAATAATAGAAATATACCAGTGAGAGAGGAAATCAAATATCTAGGAATAAACTTCACCCCGCTATGGAAATTTAACAACCACATTAATCTAACACTAACAAAAGCAAACAAAATAACTAATACATATAACTCACTACTACGTTTTGGAAGTAAACTAAACCCAAAATCAAAAATGTTAATTTACAAACAAATCATAAGACCAGTAATGACCTAACGGATTCCCCTGCTGGTTCTCGACATCAACAACTTATGCCAATAAACTTGAACTCTTCGAAAGGAGGATTCTCAGAAACTGCCTTGCCATGAAATTTAAAGCTAGGCACAAGCTCTACTCGAACAGAGAATTATATGATAAAGCGAATATTCTACCTCTGCTAACATACGTCACCACCCAGTGGAACAAGAAACTAAATACCCTGGAGTCCCACAGAAACCCGCTTATTAGGGGCATTTACACACAAAACAAAAACAAAAATATCTATGACTCATACTATTTGTCGCCAATTGTCCTTCTTCAAACCCAATTAAGAGAACCAATAAACAACAGAAAGAAAATTATAAAATTTTATGATGGAAAAGATAACACTAACCATAGAGGATGACAAAACATTAGACTAAGAAAGATGTATAATAAATAATAACATAAAAAAAAAAAAAAAAAAAAAAAATTAATATAGACAAATACAAATAGTAAATAAGAGTAAATATAGTGAACATAAACAATTAACATCAAATTAAAGTAGACATATTATAGTATAAATAGTTAAACACAAATCAATTAAAATATGTACTCCTCACAATCACACCCCCCGGACACAATTCGTGCTGTCACCCGGGAAAAGAGATTGTCGGGACATTCAACATCTAAAAGCTGGCAATGCCGGCCGGTTGTGGCAGAGAGATGCACGAACTACTCTGTCACAACAGACCAGCATTGAACACGCTCACAGAACACCCGAATATTTAACACAATCACACATAGGTAGTTGCGATGTGCGATCAAACAACAGTGTGTAGTACAATTTATTACTGTAAACATAAGCCAACAAATATCAATAATAAAAACGATACTAATACTGTCAGAGTGGTCAGAGCGTCCTATGCTTAGACAATCAAAAATAGTTAGTGTAGTAAGTAAGTTAAACATGTATATATCAATGTAAATATAACAAGCAATAAAATCGAATTGGAATTGGAATTGGACGTTTAGTTGAATGGTAAACACAACATCCTCCGCCTCCACCCAGTGATTTACTTACTTTTCTTGTATGAGGACCCTGAACCTTCCGTTCGGTAGTTTTTTAAATTTTATGTTGTTCCCGTCTTTGTTGATGTACGTGTAGTATGTTTTTGCGTTTAAGATTTTGCTCCATGGCATGTTGTCTTTTAGTTTGTTGATTATGTGTTGTTTCGTGTTTGGGTCAATCCATTTTTTTACGATGTCCGGTAGTGGGCTTATGTTTGGTGTTGGATTGACTGTGTCGGTATGTATTTTTGTGTCGATATGTTTTTCGACAATCTCCTCGAAGTCGATGGCCGGTAGTTTTGATTTTGTAGTTGGTGGTCTTATTGGGCGTGTCGGTTTCCTTCGTGAAAGATATTCCTCCAGGGTGATTTTCTTCCTAGGCTGTGTTTGTGTTGGCTCCTGGTGAGGAATGTCGACTTCTTCAGTGATGGTTAAAATGTCCTCCATGGTCTGCTCAGAACTACTTTGAATTGACACTAATGGTGTTTATTTGCAATTTTGCCTTTTATATGGTAGTGTCTACGGTATTAATTTTTTCAAAATTTGTACTGTTTATTGGCAACGGGCATATTTTGGTTATTGGTCGGGTCAATGTACTTCCCTTTGTCTTTATTTTCACTGTTCGCACCAGATGGTCCGGTCCATGAATAGTTTCAATAATTTTGCCTAGCAACCATTTTCCGGGTGGCTAATTGTCTTCTTTGATGAGGACTACAGTATTTGGTTTTAAATTTGGTTTTACCAACTGCCATTTTAACCGTTGGTGGTGTTGATGCAGATAATTTTTTGACCATTGTCGCCAAAATTGTTGCTGCAGCTGCTGGATGTATTGCCATCGGTGGACCGGGTGTTTGCTCAGATCTAGTGGTGGTTCAGCCACTGTTAGTTGATTTTTTCCTGTTAAGAAATGCCCTGGAGTTAAGTATTGTATTCCTCGGGGTCATTTGTTAACGGACAAATTGGCCGCGAATTTAAGACGGCTTCGATTTGAGTTAGAACTGTCGTTAATTCTTCATATGTTAATAGTGCTGCTTTTATTGACCTGTATAGATGTCTTTTTATGCTCTTCACTCCAGCCTCCCATAATCCTCCGTGGTGCGGTGCTGCAGGAGGATTAAATTTCCACTTGATTTGATGTTCAGCCATGTGTTCTATGATCTCTTTTGTGTATTGTGCCATGGCTAGCTGTTCGTCCCTTTTTAGATCTTTACTTGCCCCTATAAAGTTTGTGCCTTGGTCGGAATACATGTATGCCGGTAATCCCCTTCTGCTGACGAATCGCCTGAAGGCGGCCAGGAATGCGTTTGTTGTCATGTCGGTTACTGCTTCTATGTGTATCGCTCTTGTCGCCAAACAAATGAACAGGGCAATGTATCCTTTGGTAGTTTTAGCGTTTCTGATTTTTGAGGTTTTTATTATTATGGGACCAGCATAGTCTACTCCTGTATGTTGGAAGGGTAGTGATGGAGTAACTCTTGGTGTTGGGAGTGGACTCATTAATTGTGTTGTTTTCTGAGTATTGTATCTATAACAGGTTGTGCATTTATGTATTTTTAGCCGAATTTTATTGCGAGCGTTTAGTATCCAGTAGTTGTTTCTAATAGTGTTTAATACTAGTTGTGTTCCTCCATGTAAGGTTGTTAAATGTACATGATCTATTAGTATGTTTGTGAAATGGTGTTTGTCTGGAAGAATTATCGGGAATTTTTGATCGTATGTCAAGTTACTATGTTCTAACCGTCCGTGTACCCGTAAAATATCGTTGTTGTCTAGAAACGGATTCAATGTTCTGAGCTTGCTTGTTTTTGTAATAGGTTTATTTTCTTTTAGTTTTTGAATCTCGATAGGGAATGATTGTTTCTGTATCAATTTAATTATAGTGATCTTGGCTCTGGTGATTTCTTCTGTTGTCAGGTATGGAGTAATGTGTTTGGTTGCATCCCTTTTGCTGTTATGTATGAATCTTAAGCAAAATGCGGTGATTCTGATAGTTTGTAAATATGATGAATGTTTTGTGAGGAATGATAGTTCTTCTTGAATTGTGTTGGTGCATGTTTTAATGTCTCTAATTTCATGTAGAGTTCCGTATTCATTTGGTTGTTTTGGCCAAGTTGTCTCTGGTTGTCTTAACCATGCTGGACCGTGCCACCAAATTTCCCGATCGAGTAATTCGTTTGGTTGGATTCCCCGTGATGCACAGTCGGCTGGATTTTCCTTCGTTGGCACGTATTTCCATGCCGTTTGTGGGATATGTTCTTGTATTTCGGCTACCCTATTGGAAATAAAGGTTTTCCATTTCGACGCGTGACTTTTGATCCATGCAAGGGTGATTGTAGAGTCTGTCCATGCATAGAGATTTGTGTAGTTAAGATTCAGTTCTTGTTGGATTGTTTTTAGTAATTTTGCCAATAGTACTGCTCCACATAATTCTAATTTCGGTAGGGTTGTTGGTTTTGTGGGGGCTACTTTTGTTTTCGCGGTTATGAGGTGTGATTGTATTTGATCCTCTTGGTCCTGGATTTGTATGTATACGGCTGCTGCATATGCGTTTGTAGATGCGTCGCAGAATCCGTGTAATGTTGTTTGTTTTGCTGTAGGTTGATACTGGATCCATCTTGGGATTTTAATTTGTTCAATTTTTGGCAGTTGTTTTTTATAGTTCTCCCATTCTGTGATTAGTTCGGTAGATGGAGTTTCATCCCAGTCGCAACCATTTAACCATAATTTTTGAATTAGTATTTTTGCCCACACAATTGTTGGTGCCAACCATCCTATCGGATCGAAGAGGGTAGCGATTTCGGATACGATTATTCTCTTTGTATATTTTTGTTTGGTTGCGGGTATCTTTATGGTAAATGTTAAAAAATCTTTGTCTGGTTGCCAATAAATTCCTAGTGTTTTAATACTTGTTCTGTCGTTTAATTGATAGTTTTGTTTTATTTCGCAGTCTGCTGAGGGAATGTTTTGGACTAGTTCTGGGCAGTTAGTAGTCCATTTCCGTAGATGGAATCCTCCTTTTTGCATCATTGATAGTATTTCTGTTTGTAATTGTTTTGCTTTGTTGATGGAGTGGTGTCCGCTGACAAAGTCATCGACGTAAAAGTCTTGTAATACTCTCTGCGCTGCTTCTGGGTAATTCCTTTCTTCATCATATGCTAGCTGGTAAAGTTCTGATAGCTAGAAATGGTGCTGACGTAGTACCAAAAGTTACCGTAGTTAGAGCGTATTCCTTTATATCTTGTTTGGGATCGTCTCTCCATAAAATCCTATGGTATTTTTGATCGGTGGGATGTATGTTTATCATCCGATACATTTTTTCTATGTCCGATGTGAAGGCAAATTTGTATTGCCTCCATCTGATGAGTATTGACCATAGCGTTGATTGAATGGTGGGTCCTTTTAGCAATTGTTCGTTCAATGACTTCCCATTTGTTGTTTTAGCTGATGCATTAAAGACGACTCTTAACTTTGTCGTGGTGCTGTCCTTGATGACTGCATGGTGAGGTGCTTTGAATATCCTAGATCTGGTGGTTTTAGGTTGCGGAATGGTAATTGTACTTGATATCTGTCACCGATTTTGGAGTGTGTTTCTTTATAAAATTTTTCGCACAGTTGTTCTTCTTGTGTAAATGTCGTGGCCTTTGGTATTTCTTCTAGTTCCCAAAACCGTTGTATTGTATTTTCCAGGGGTTGCGTTTGTATAGTAAAAACCGAAATGGGTGTTTGTGGTTCTGCTAGTGACCCCATTAAAATCCATCCTAACTGGGTGTTCTGCGCAATTGGAGTGTTTTGGTCTCCCTTTTTGATTCCCTCAGTTATAATTTTTGCATATATTTCGGCACCTAATAATGCATCTATGTGTCCTGGTTTATAGAATGTAGCATCTGCTAGGTTTAGATCTTTGATATGATGCCAGTGCTGATGGTTGATTGTTTGTGCTGGTATGATATCTGTGATTTTGGGTATCACTAGTGCGTTTATGGTTGTTTCAAAATTTGATTGCAACGATTTAATGTTGGTGATGATATGTTGGTGCGAGTGTACTGTGTTCGTACTGCCGATTCCAGTGATTTGTAGATTAGTGTTTTGTCCTGTGAGTTGTAGTTTTCGTGCTAATTTATTTGTAATGAAACTCACTTGTGATCCTGAGTCAATTAATGCTCGTATGGTGATATATTGTCCTGTTTTACTTTGTATGTTTAATATTGCAGTTGATAGTAATGCTCTCTTAATGTTCGCACTGAGAAATGTCTGAGTCTGTACTCTTTCCTCGGCTGGTTTATCTTTGTGTAACAAAGTATTGTGTGGTCTATTGCAATATTTGCATCTTCCTTTACTCCAGCAAGGTTTTGGAAGATGAGGTACCAAACAATTTTGGCAGATTTTATTCCTAGAAACATATTCGTTTCGTTGCTCGATAGTGAATGCTTTAAACTCCGGACAAAGAAATAGAGGATGCTGATTTTTGCATTTGAAGCATTGCGTTGTGTTTTGTTTGTATTTGATTGATTTCGCTGCTTGACCTAGTGTATTGCTTTGATTATGGAATAATCCATATGTTGGTCGTTGTGTTGCTGATAGTTTTCGATTTGTAGTATTTTCTGAAAGTGCTTCTAGAGTTCTGAATCTGGATTCTAAAAATGTCAAGAGTTCGCTGTATTTGGGTGTCTCTTGTTTATTATGTAGACTTTGCTCCCACTGACAATGTGTTTCGGATGGTAATTTTTGAACCAGAATGTGTATAATGATTTCATCCCAATGCTGGATTGGTACTTGTAGTGCTCTTAATTCGTGCAGGTATTCTTCTGTCTTGTCCATTAGATTTTTAATTCCTTGTGCTGTTTCGAACTTAAGAGTTGGCAGGTTCATGAAATTTTTTAGTTGTGTGTTGATCAAGACTCTCTTGTTATTATATCTCTTGGTGATAAGCTCCCATGCTTTTGTGTAATTTGCGTCTGTGACGTCGAATTGTCGCAGCAATCTTTCCGCTTCTCCTGTTACTGTAGTTTTTAAGTAATGTAGTTTTTGTACATCTGGGATACTGTTGTCATCATGAATCAATGATTTGAACAGATCATGAAAGGATCTCCATGTCTGGTAATCTCCATCAAATTTTGGTATGTTGATGATCGGTAGCTTCATTTTAGGAGTTTGCTGTGTTTGATTTTCGGAGGTGATCGGTTGGTTTGTGTTTTGCAATTTTTCTAATCGTTCGGCTAATTCTGCTATTAAGTTGATATATGTTTCTTCCGTCTTCCCATAAATGTCTGGATCGACGTATTTCTTTTTTAAACCCTCAGGTTCGTGAATCATTAATTCTTGATGGCCTTTCATGAATTGTTCCCATAAGGATTCTAAATTTGTGATCCTTGATTGGTGATAAGCTATCGAAGCTTTACATGTTTTATTAGCTTTACCGTGGTTTTTAGCTGCTTTTATAATTTGTTCGTGCAGAACGAGTTGTGTTTTAATAGAGGTTGCTATTTTCTATTAGTTTGATTGGTAATTTTATCCTGCTCGAAGGACCAAAATGAAGAGTCTCCAACTCAACACTTAATTTTTATTTAGGTGCCGGATAAAATAAAAGACCAATCTTTTTAGAAAATTTTAACTTAAACTATTTTATTTCAAATCTTAATAAAATACAGCTTAAAACTAGGTTTGGCTTTTAAATTCAAATGTTTATGTACAATATGTTCAGTGTTCTATATGTAATTCATCTATTTTAACTTTTAATTTTTTGTATTTCAATATGTTTGTAATTTTGTAATCGAATGTTGTGGTGACGTGTTGTTTTGTAGTTTTGTTACTTGTGGATCGACGATGTTGTTGGTGTGTTGTTGTTCTTGACTTGATGATTGTTGTTTGTTCGTTGAGAGTTGGGTTTTGCTGTTTTATGATTGTTTCTGTGAATGATGATGTTTTTTGAAAGTTGAAATTAGTTATATTGTAATTATTTGAATGATCTCAGATTAATGCTCTGGGATTTGATGGCAGATTAATTCTCTGCTTTATCAGATTAATTCTCTGATAATGATTGGGTTGTGCCTCTGCTAGGAATTTGGAGGGCTTTTTATGAAAAGTTTTTACAGATTATTGCTCTGTTTTGGTATTTGCTTGTAGATTAGTTCTCTAGAAGCCTTTGTTTCAGATTAGTTCTCTGAATGGTTGATTAGCCTTAAATTACTTCTTTAAGGTTTTGGCAGATTATTGCTCTGCTTTTGAAATCAGATTATTACTCTGATTTTAGTAGATTAGTTCTCTACTTGACGGATCGATGCGATCTGAACTTTCCGAGTGTGTCCCCGCTTTTATATTTTGGTCTCGGGTTCTCGAAAGTTCTTTTGGAAGGGAATTTTGTTTTAGGGATATTTTGTGTTCTGGAAAGTTCTTTGGAATGGTCTAATTTTGAGGGTTCTTATTTTATGGGATTTTTGACTTTTATGGGAGATCAGCTGTGAGAATGTTGTGTTTTGACGTTTAGTTGAATGGTAAACACAACAGTTATAATAATTTCGTGTTATAGATATGCAGTTGCGACTGATGACGAGATTGAACCAGACCTGTACGATGATAATAATTCCACGGATGAAGATGAAGATGAAGATTAAAATAAAATAATTTTTAATATTTTTATTTTACTTTAATATATAATAATATTTTAATATATAATATAATAATTTGTTTGTCATATTTGTTCATTAAAAAAAAAAATAAAAAAAATAAACATGAAAAACTTTTTTTTTTAAAAACATCAGATTAAGAAAACCCCTCCAAATAATCGTCAGATTTTGGGCTAGCACAACTAGGAGGTCAAGCTGAACCAACTGTATAATAATATGACACGCTCGAGTATTTCAATATGGCGACTTTTTTTTTGCATTTTCAATAAGCCGCTATGAGCTTGCGTCACTTTCGAATTGCAAGTCTTTTGAATAGGAGCTTTTTTCAGGTTCAGTTAACATCCCCTCTGAATATCTGACGCGCTCGAGTAAATTTTTTTTTTTGCAAATTTCTCCCCTTCCATATGGGCATCCCGACCATGCAAGTTGACAGATTAACATACCTTCGTTATCAGAGACCCGTTGCGCACCTAAACTATCAATATCTGACGAGCTCGAGTATTTCCATGTGGTTATTTTTTTTTTTTATATTTTGAAAATCTGTAGACGTTCTCCCCACCGCTAAAAGGGTAAACATTATATCACCTTTTATTCTTTCTATCATCTAATCTTCAAAATCCAATAGGTCTCCATGACGCTCGAGTAAATCCCAATTCAGCATCGTGGGCGCCCCTACTATTGGGTTCTGAGCCGACATTGAACTCATCTGTTTGGTCCTTGCGGTTGCTTCTCGGTTACCTGAATTTTATGGCACCAATTTGCATCCGCACAGAGTGGATGACGAGTGCGCAGTTCTACTGTTGCTTTTTTTCCTCTAAGGAGACTGTCTTGTGGTGTTAACCAAAATGCGGGCCAAGGTCATGTATGTGTCCTGGACAAGGGATGCAATTGGTTCCATTCATTTGTTTATTTTGTGGATTTGCGTTTTTAGCATAAATCCACATTTTCACTGAGAACTGAACTAGGGAATTGCGACTTCAGTTCAAGGAGATCTGCCAATGATGAACATCGTGCCCTAGTGAAGTCGCGGTTTTTAAGTTTCGTAGCATAAAAAAAACATAGAGTGTGATATACGTGTGGTGTCTTGACGAGTTATTTTGAAATATTAATTTGGTGAGTGTTTCACTAAGTATCTACCTTCCCCACCGTAGCTTAGATTGGTAATTCGTTAATAATAGTATATATTTGGTTTTTTGCATATTGCGCAATGCGCATGTTCTCGTGATATCATGATTAGACAGCTAGGGGTTGTTGTGATCCGGTCCTCTCCCCTGATTGCCAGGCGGTTGTCGACTTGTAGCTGTAGGGTCTATCCCCTGGTTATCAGGTGGTTGTTGTATGCTACACTCGTTGTCTCTCCCCTGATTCTCGGGTGGTTGTTGTGCCAGTGCATCCGGCACTGATTATTTTTGGATTTGGTGTTTCTGCCAGAAAATGATCTGATGTTTTTTATTGCTGTTATTCTTTTGTTTGTTTTCATTGTTTTTAAAACTTACTTGATTTCGCACTGAATGTGCTAAAAAGAGCTTGGTTGTGAGGGTAATAGTTAGGAGTTATTTTTGTTTCAATTGTTTGAATGATCTGCAGTTATGGTCTTTCACAACAGATGGTTGGACATCTAGAAAGAATGATGGCTATATGTCCCTAACTTCACATTGCCTAACAGATAACTTCCAAATGAAGTCATACTGCCTAGCTTTGAAAAGAATAAATGTTCAGCAAACAGGGGCAAACATTTGTATGCTATTAAAGACATAATTCAAGAATGGGAAATCGATAGGATTATCAACCATCCACCTAAAATTCCTGTATTCGCTGTAACAGATGGAGCATCAAACATGAAAGCTGCTATCTCACTCTCAAATCAGTGGACACATATTGACTGCTTTGGTCACTTTCTTCAACTGTGTGTTGAAGATGCCATAAAGGAGACTGTGCCCATAAGCCGTTCCAACTCGGTGGAATAGCCAATATTTTATGCTCGAGAGATTAATAAGATGCAAAAATGCAGTCAACTTGGAGTTGGGATCATCTGAACTCAAGTTAATATGCTAAGAGGAACAGAGTGGACTTTGGCAGAAAATGTTGTTAAGATTTTCGAACCTTTGGTTGAAGCAACTCAATTTTCAAGTGGAGAGACATATCCTACAATTTCCGCTGTTCTACCAATGATATTTGACATCGAAAAAGTATACAATGAAATTGAAGAGAAAGGTGGCCTTATTCAGTTTGGCGGATCGATAAAAAGAAAATTGAAAAATAGATTTGGACCGCTGCAATCTAATCGAATTTATCTAGTGTCAACACCAGTTGACCCTAAATATAAGCTTCAAGGGTTGAAACCAGATCTGCATGTGCCTGCACAGCTCCACCTAAAAAGAGAGTTAAATAATGTATCTTCTCAACTTCAAACAGCCATGCCTGAAGTAAGACCCACAGAAGAAGTGGCTCCTTCTACTTCAAGAAGTATTTTTAAATTCCTTGAAGAATCTGACATGGGATCAAATAATGAAGATGACATTGAGTCGGAGATTACCATGTTTATCAAATCTCAAAGAATAAAACACAATGAAAATTCTTTAACTTGGTGGAAAACAAATCAAAATGTATTTCCGAAAATTGCCAAGGTATAGCACTCAAATACCTGGGCATCCCCGCAACGTCTGTTCCGAGTGAAAGATTTTTCTTCCGCTGGGAACGTCATTAGCTCTAGGAGAAAGGAGTTACTCCCAGAACATGCTGAACAACTAGTTCTACTCCATGACAATATAAAGAATTTATAAATATGCATCAGATTATTAAAAATACTGTAAGTTATGCTAAATTGATTACCTCGACTTGCTAACTTAATTACCTCCATTTCCTAACTTGATTACCTTCATGAAAGGTCTGAGCAAGCCTTTGTTTTGATAAGTTCCTTTTTTACCTTTTTTTATATTTACTAGTTAGAATTAGGTTATAAATTGGTTTGTAATAAATGTTCTAAAAAAATGAATAAAAAAAGCTTTATTCACGACAAAGTAAAATTAATGGGTGAAATACAGTACCACTTTGGCAAGTATATCCAGAACTCAACAGTACAATTAAATTAAAAATTATTTTGAAATAATAAATAAGAATCACGGAGAACGGTAGTTCTCCGCGGGGTGCGCAAAACAAAAAATCTGAAGATCTGATGATTGTTGTTGAAATGCACCACTATATATACAGAAATAAATCGAAATCGAGAACTAAGCTTTCAATTCATGACTGTTGGGTATTGTTAGAAAGGTGTTGGGCCATAGACTAGGAAAATATATTAAAACTGCTAATCCACCCACTACAACCCGAGATATGGCCACTTGAAAATTTGGCAAAATTTTTAGTTTTTCCAATATAACCCAAAGGTGGGTGTAGAAAACTATTCAGCTATAGTGTTTTCCGAGGCTACTTATCAAGACCTTTCCAACGGTACCTTATATATTAAAATCGAACTATCCGTTGAAAAGTTATAGCCCTCCAAAATTTACGGTTAATTTTCAAGAAATTCATGAAAAATTGCCTACCTCAAATAGTTTGTTTGTACAAAAGTTGAACCGATTTCTGTCGTTTATACCTCTATTTTTCGGGAATGAGTGCGGCTTGCAGAATCCGTTAACATTTTTAAGATTTCTTTGAATTTGATCGAGATATGGACTTTTGAATAGAGCCAGATGCACTTTTTTAAAAATATAATATCTCCACTAAAATCCCATGAAAGGCATTCGTATATGAATCAGTCGATCGGTATTGAACTAAGTTTTCAAATGGTGGCCAGAAAATCATAATCAGCCATCTAGTTCAAGAAAAATATAGAAAAAACTAAAAAGTGACACTGCCAAATTTTCGATTTGAAGGCTATTACTCAAAATTGAACCAAGCAATTTTGTTAAAAAACTAGTCGTTTGTAGCTGACAACCAAACGCGTCGATGGCTTAATATGTGAATTCTGGGAAAACTCTAGTTCCGGAGAAAATGGCATCCGAATAATATCGCGAACCGGGAAAAGTGAGTTATTCAACAATTTTGTAAAGAATGAAAAATGTTCGAATAAAAATTTCAATCGCAGCATTCTTTGACGAGTCCAAAACACCATAGAAAGTGAATAGGAAGGCTTTTGTTCTATAGTTTTCATGAACCTATTCTAAACTATGAAAAATAATTGTAAAATCCTAGCAGATGGTCCCCCTAAACCTAACATCAGCACTTCGAATTTTCCAGTTTCTCAAACCCTTCAAATGTTTGTAGGGTAAAGTTGGATACACGAAATTTATTTAAATGCACAATTGTATTTTTAATTTTAACTGACCCAAAATAAAGAGAGCAAAAAATGCAATCGGTTTCGTGAACGAATAGCAAGTGCTTCGTTTTATTAAAATTTATTTTATTTCAACATTTATGGAAAAATTATTTACTTAATAATAATGGTTCCTTTCAAAAAACATACTGATACTAGCAAAAAAAAACTCTTAGCGAGTTTAAAACTGACGGGGTGCCCAATAGCGCATTAACTTGTATCCACAAAAGACTTGATATAAATATTTGTGGTGTGCGTGCATTATTGTTCCTTAATAAAATCAATAAAAATTTACAAATACCTTTGCGCATGCAATTGTTCCTTAATATAAAATCAATAAGAGTTTACAAATACCTCAAAGAAACATTCATTTCCAAATATTGGAAACTTTTATACCACTGTCGCAGCTTCGACATAAGTAATTATAATCGTAGTAGTTGTCAAAAAAGCACTTTGATTTAAAAATAAATAACTTGTTGAATAATAATGACATAATTATAGCAGCCCTTTTGAATATACTTAGTAAACGAAAATCTAAGTTACAGTAGAAAATCGTAGCAAGCAAATTTGAATTTTCCGGTCAAAAATTACTATAAAAGGAACGACATTCTCCCGAAAAGCTAAGTCGCTTTCAGGTATACGCCGAGAGTGATTCAAATAAAAGTAAGTCTCTGGTTTCCACCGAGAATTATTTTGAACTTAATGAATATTTGTTCTGGTATACGCCGAGTAAATATTCATTATAGCAAAAATAAAATTTTACTATTCTGGTATACGCCGAATAAATAAAATTTTACAAAATCTTATGGTTAGAATATTATTCTGGTATACGCCGAATAAATATACTACTAACACATGTACACTATTCTGGTATACGCCGAATAGTACATAACTCAATTACTTTGGTATACGCCGAGTAATACACAAATATACTACTCTGGTATACGCCGAGTAGTACATACACTATTCTGGTATACGCCGAATAGTACATAACTCAATTACTCTGGTATACGCCGAGTAATATACAACATACTATTCTGGTATACGCCGAATAGTACATATTCAATTATTCTGGTATACGCCGAATAATATACATTCAATTATTCTGGTATACGCCGAATAAATACATACTCAATTACTCTGGTATACGCCGAGTAATATACAACATACTATTCTGGTATACGCCGAATAGTACACATTCACTTATTCTGGTATACGCCGAATAAGTACATTCTCAATTACTCTGGTATATGCCGAGTAATACATAAACAACTATTCTGGTATACGCCGAATAGGACACATTCAATTATTCTGGTATACGCCGAATAATATAGACCACATTCAGTTTAAAAAGATAAATCTGGAAAACTTATCTCACCGAAGAAATTAAACACTATTTCTGTTATTTTCAGAGAGCAAATGCAGAAGATTTAGTTTTTAAATATAATATTAATTCGTGAGTTAACGTACTTATTATTTAGATTTAGATTTAATTAATTTGATTATTTGATTGTTATTGTTGTTTATTGTATTGTAGTTCGAATTAAATAAAAAATAGATTTTTGTCATCAAATAAGTGTGTTTCAAGTTAAAAGAACCTTGAATCCAACAACCCTTACAGTTTGCCATTTTTTCAATTCTTTATTAATATTGCAGTTGTAAAACGCTGCAACATTTGGTCCTTCGAGCCGGATATGGTCTAAAGCCAAACACACTTATTTGCAAAAATTTATTTTACTTATTGTTATTTAGTTAGCAGGGATTAAATATAATTGTAATTACATACCATTTTTCAAATTTGCTCAATCGCAATCAAAATGGATAAAAAAATCAAATTGCAATACATTTTAAAAACATCGCTGGTTCAAGCATATGCCACATTTAACAAGGCAATTACTTCAAAATATAAAATTCCTTATCTACGCGAAAGGATAAATCAAATTAATGAATATTGGAAAGAATTCCAGCAACATCATCGATACATAAATTCAGCAGATAGTACTTCATTAAGAGAAGACTTTGCTGCGATGATGGAAAAATATAACGCTGATAAGTTATACGAAGAATTCGAAGAAACATATTTTGAATTTCTTAGTGACTTACAGGAAAATTTGGAGAAGAAAACTGAAGTCATTCCTAAATTTACACATAATGATCCAGTTCAACAACAATCTTCTCCAAAATTCAATATCAATCTACCACGGATCGACTTACCGAAATTCAGTGGAGATTATAAACAATGGAGATCCTTTTACGATATGTTCACGTCTTTGATTCATACAGATGATAGAATACCCAATGTTCAAAAGTTACATTATCTCAAATCATGTTTAAGCGGAGAAGCAGAGAGAATCATAAAACAATTTGATATGATTGAATCTAATTACTCTGCTGCGTGGAGTACTTTGAAGGAGAGATTTAATAACAAAAGGGTATTGGTAACTTCCCAACTAAAGGAGCTCTTCAATCAACCAACAATTAAAAGCGAATCAAAAAGGGCTATAAAAGAATTGTTGGATAAAACAAAGGAATGTATTCACGAACTGAATGCTATGGAAGTGTCTACAAAGGATTGGGATCCTATCATAATTCATTTATTGATACAAAGACTACCTCACGAAACGCATAAATTGTGGGAACAAGAAATATCGAAATTAGGAGAATTACCTTCAGCAGAAGATTTGTATGAGTTTCTTGAGTCAAGATTTCGGACATTAGAAGCCATGTCTAACTCAAACACGCAAAACTCATATTCAACAATCAAAAAGGTGAGTAATTATCACATTAATGAAGAACTCACTTGTGCTATGTGTAATAAAAATCATTTACTCAAAAATTGCAAAGCATTTGAGCGATTAAATCCCACTGGGAAAAGAGACATGTTACGAAAAAACAACCTTTGTGTATATTGTTTACAAAAACATAAAGTTGGAACATGTCAAGTAACTAATTCTTGCGTACTATGTAAGGAATCACATACATTATCAAAATGTAATAAATTCAAGGAATTGTCAATCAATGACAAGAAAAAGACAATTGCAACGCATAATCTTTGCTACAATTGTTTAAAAAAACATCCAAAGATTGCCTGTCCAAGCAATCTAAACTGCTTCAAATGTAACAAGCGACATCACACGTTGCTGCATGAAGAGAGAAATACAAGCATTAATAAGGAATCATCCACTAAGGAAGTTATGACAGAATGTCATTACAACAAAAATCAGACTCAAACACTATTAGCAACATCTATAGTTAATATAAAAACGAGCAAAGGAATTTCAGCAAAATTTCGAGCATTGATAGATTTAGGTTCCCAAAGCTCATTTATAACAGAAGCAGCATTCCAGTCATTACATCTAAAGGGTGATCCTGCAAATTTACAAATTGCAGGGCTTGGGTCAACAAAGTTAACTACTGCTAAGAAGAAAGCAAGTTTTACTCTGCAATCCAACACGACAAACTTTGAGATGCAAATGAAAGCATATGTAATTAAAAACATAACGAATGTATCACCTCCAACTTATTTGCGAATGAAAGAATTGCCATGTATACAAAAATTGCAATTGGCAGACCCAGAATACAACCAGCCAGGGAATATTGACTTGTTGTTAGGAGCAAACATCTATTCGAAGATAATCTCCAATGGGGTCATTCAAGAAAACAATGGAATGATCACAGCACAAAATACCAAGTTAGGATGGATTCTTTTCGGTGAAACACCAATGGCACATTTGAAAGAGACATCCAATTTAGCAACATTTATAGAAAATGTTCCAAACATAGAAGCTCTCAACAATCAAATTAAAAAGTTTTGGGAATGCGAAGAACTAAGTCAGAAGAGATTGACGCAAGAAGAAGAAGCTTGTGAAAGTTTTTACACAAAAACAGTAACACGTTTACCAACAGGTGTATATCAAGTACGATTGCCATTTACAAATGGTAGTACACCGATATTAGGAGACTCAAAGCGACAAGCAATGTCTCGACTTTTTCAATTGGAAAAAAAGTTTAAACAGAATCCTGATCTTCAGAAGAGTTACACAGAATGTTTAAACGATTATATTGATAAAGGACACATGAAGCAGTTAGTGGATGAAGACAACTGTCCATCGTCAGAAGATACAACTTATTACATGCCACATCATGCTGTAATAAAAGAAAGTACAAGTACAAAACTTCGTGTAGTCTTCGACGCATCTGCAAAATCAACTAATGGATTAAGTTTGAATGAGCAAATGATGAATGGCCCCACCATTCAACCAAAATTATTTGCAACATTATTAAATTGGCGGAAATTCAGATATGCATTCACAGCAGATATACAAAAAATGTATCGTATGATAAAAATTCATCCAGAAGATCAAAAATATCAAAGGATTTTATGGAGAGACAATGTATCGTCAACAATAAAAACATACGAATTATCTACTGTAACATTTGGAACAACGTCAGCGCCTTATTTAGCAATTCGCACATTACATCAACTGGCACACGATGAAAATGATAATTATCCAAACGCTGCAAAAATAGTATTAACAGATTTTTATGTAGACGATTTATTGACAGGTGCAGATAATATCGATAATGCAATTGAATTACAACAGAACATATTTGCACTATTAAAATCTGGAGGATTCTATTTATGCAAATGGGCAGCAAATGATGATAAAATGCTTCAACATGTACCAGAACAAGATCGGGAAATCCAACTTCCATTGAAGTTATATGAAGATAAACAAATAAAGGCATTAGGAATTCATTGGCATCCAGCAGGAGATTACTTTTCATTTGTGATAAATCCATTAGAATTCAACAAACCAACTTTGTCTAAACGGAACATTCTTTCAGAAATAGCGAAATTATATGATCCTTTAGGTTGGTTAGCGCCATCAATATTACAAGCGAAAATAATAATGCAAAAACTTTGGACATGTAATTGCTCATGGGATGAACTCGTACCGTCAGAGCTTGGAAATGATTGGAAGGTCTTGAAGGACGAAATGAGTTATTTTAATGAATTAAAAATTCCAAGATGGGTTTTTTCTACGTCTCAAAGAAGTCTTCAACTTCATGCATTTTGTGATGCTTCCACTCTTGCTTATGCGGCAGTGGTATATTTACGAGCCGTAGATGAAGAAGGAGAGGTACATACAAGTCTACTTACAGCAAAAACCAAAATCGCACCAATCAAGCCGGTATCATTACCGAAACTAGAATTATGTGGAGCTTTATTATTAAGTCGATTAATCAAGCAAATAAGGATTGATATGAAATACCATCATTTGCCATGTTACTTATGGTGTGAATCAAAGGTTACGTTAGCCTGGATAAATAAACCAGCGAACAATTGGCAAACTTTTGTAGCCAATCGCGTTGGTGAAATTCAAGACAACAATTCCAATTGTTCTTGGAAATATATTCAATCGAAAGATAATCCAGCTGATGTAGCTACGAGAGGCATTTCACCAAAATATTTACGAAATTGTCAAGTTTGGTGGAATGGTCCTACTTGGCTCAGTGAAAAGGAAGAAACATGGAATACAGAAATCAGAAACAATTGAAACAGTACTCGAAAAGAAAAAAGAAAAGAAATTTGTTCTCTACATTGATCAAAGTGATGATATATATACGAAATATTCTACATTCGATAAATTAGTACGCATAATTTCATATTGTCGTAGATTCATTATTAATTGCAAAGGAACAAATAAAATAAAAGGACACCTAACTTCAAATGAACTTGTTTCAGCACGTGAAACAATCATTCGTTATGTGCAACAAAAAACATTTGCAAAAGAAATAGCACAACTAAAAGCAAATGAATTAATAGTAAAATCAAGTCCATTGGTAAAACTAACTCCAATACTTGATAAAAGTGGAATTCTTCGAGTTGGAGGACGTTTGTCACAATCTAATTTAATGTTCACTCAAAAACATCAAATAATATTACCAAGTAATGATTACGTGACTGATTTAATCATCGAATATTTTCACAAAATTTCAATGCATGGAGGACCTCAATTAGTTTTAACAACAATGAGACACCATGGATATTGGATTATTAATGGGATGCATACAATAAAACGCAAGATTCTCAAATGTACAAGATGCATTCGTTACAGGCATACAAAACAGACGCAAATTATGGGAGATCTTCCTACAGTTCGGATAACTCCAGCAAAACCATTTGAAAATGTTGGATTAGATTATGCAGGTCCTATAACATTAAAAATGTCAAAACATCGAGGTTGCAAGGAGTATAAAGGATATATTTGTGTTTTCGTATGCATGGTTGTAAAAGCTATTCACCTAGAGGTTGTTTCGGATATGACGACAGACGCCTTTATGGCAGCCTTCAAACGTTTTACAGCTAGAAGAGGATTATGTTCAAACATTTATTCCGACAATGGAACTACTTTCAAAGGAGCTGACAAGGAATTACAAGAACATATTGCAAGGGCAATAAAAAGAGCAGAAGAATTAACGTTGAATGATAACATAACTTGGCATTTCATACCACCACACGCACCACATATGGGTGGTTTGTGGGAATCGAATGTTAGGAGCACAAAACATCATTTAAAAAGAATACTGCATTTAAATACACTTACATTCGAAGAACTCAGCACCCTTTTAGCTCAAATAGAGGCATGCATTAATTCTAGGCCATTAACTACTATAACAGGAGATGCAACTAGTCTTGATCCATTAACTCCAGGACACTTCCTTATAGGAACTGCTTTATTGTCACCTCCTGAAGCTAATATAGAACATAAAGAATATACGATAACACAACGATGGAAATATTTACAACAATTAAAGGAACAATTTTGGAAACGTTGGCGTGATGAATACTTATTAGAATTACAAATAAGACACAAATGGCGCAATACGAAACCTAATATTCAAATTGGAGATATTGTAATAATCAAAGAAGATAATTTACCTCCACAGAAATGGAATTTGGGGCGTGTTCAGGAAATTCATCCTGGTAAAGACAATAAGGTTAGAGTAGTCACTTTAAAAACTCAGTCGGCTGTTTTGAAACGTCCAATTGCAAAAATTTTTCCAATTGTCACTGTGTCGCAAAATAAAGTGAAAATTTAATTTCAAATTGATTGTGGCAGATTTGAAGAGTGGTAAGTAAATATTAATTTCGTGATTATTGTACATTAGTCATAATATTGATAGCATAACTTATAAATTGTGTATTTATTTGTTTTAATATTTTTGTTATTATTTTTTTTAAAAAAAAAAAAGAAAAAAAAAATCAAACTACATCATGGAAGACATTTTGGAGATTAATGAACAGGATTGGAACATTAACTGTTTTTCGCAATCATCATTCCAAGAAACTCCACCAACTCCGGGAAAAGGAATCAATTTTCGTGAAATTTTGAAGAAAAAGGAAATTAATCCATGTATTAGAAAACGCACTCAGCCGGCAAGGGTCAGCACGTCAATTAAAGAAAGGGAAACAACACCACGCAAGTTAGACCGTAAATCCTTAATAACTACAAAAAGCCAACATCAGCCTGCAAATAAAGAATCGAAGCCAAAATGCTTAGAAGAAAAAATGTATGATCTAACAACGATTGATGGAACCCAGTTCAAGATCTCTCACAAGGATTTACAACAAATCCCACATAAAGCAATTGAGAACCAGAAGAGGCATCGCTTTACAGTGTTTTTGAAAAATGGTGATAAAGTGCGCTTGAAAATTTCCAAAATGAAATTTCTTTGGTATAACTATGTAAAGAAGAACTGGTAATTATGCACAAGTTGTACAATTTATCATTATTTGCGGGGGGAGAATGTCGCAGCTTCGACATAAGTAATTATAATCGTAGTAGTTGTCAAAAAAGCACTTTGATTTAAAAATAAATAACTTGTTGAATAATAATGACATAATTATAGCAACCCTTTTGAATATACTTAGTAAACGAAAATCTAAGTTACAGTAGAAAATCGTAGCAAGCAAATTTGAATTTTCCGGTCAAAAATTACTATAAAAGGAACGACATTCTCCCGAAAAGCTAAGTCGCTTTCAGGTATACGCCGAGAGTGATTCAAATAAAAGTAAGTCTCTGGTTTCCACCGAGAATTATTTTGAACTTAATGAATATTTGTTCTGGTATACGCCGAGTAAATATTCATTATAGCAAAAATAAAATTTTACTATTCTGGTATACGCCGAATAAATAAAATTTTACAAAATCTTATGGTTAGAATATTATTCTGGTATACGCCGAATAAATATACTACTAACACATGTACACTATTCTGGTATACGCCGAATAGTACATAACTCAATTACTTTGGTATACGCCGAGTAATACACAAATATACTACTCTGGTATACGCCGAGTAGTACATACACTATTCTGGTATACGCCGAATAGTACATAACTCAATTACTCTGGTATACGCCGAGTAATATACAACATACTATTCTGGTATACGCCGAATAGTACATATTCAATTATTCTGGTATACGCCGAATAATATACATTCAATTATTCTGGTATACGCCGAATAAATACATACTCAATTACTCTGGTATACGCCGAGTAATATACAACATACTATTCTGGTATACGCCGAATAGTACACATTCAATTATTCTGGTATACGCCGAATAAGTACATTCTCAATTACTCTGGTATATGCCGAGTAATACATAAACAACTATTCTGGTATACGCCGAATAGGACACATTCAATTATTCTGGTATACGCCGAATAATATAGACCACATTCAGTTTAAAAAGATAAATCTGGAAAACTTATCTCACCGAAGAAATTAAACACTATTTCTGTTATTTTCAGAGAGCAAATGCAGAAGATTTAGTTTTTAAATATAATATTAATTCGTGAGTTAACGTACTTATTATTTAGATTTAGATTTAATTAATTTGATTATTTGATTGTTATTGTTGTTTATTGTATTGTAGTTTGAATTAAATAAAAAATAGATTTTTGTCATCAAATAAGTGTGTTTCAAGTTAAAAGAACCTTGAATCCAACAACCCTTACAGTTTGCCATTTTTTCAATTCTTTATTAATATTGCAGTTGTAAAACGCTGCAACAACCACCAAATAAAAACAAATGCCTCAAAGAAACAATTGCATGCGCAAAGGTATTTGTAAATTTTTATTGATTTTATTAAGGAACAATAATGCACGCACACCACAAAAATTTATATCAACTCTTTTGTGGAAACAAGTTAATGCGCTATTGGGCACCCCGTCAGTTTTAAACTCGCTATGAGTTTTTTTTTGCTAGTAATTCAATTACAAAATATAAAATATAATACAATAATCACAATTAACAACTTATAACTTTATAAATAAGATTACAAAATATAAAAATTATGTTTGGTC
Organism: Leptogaster cylindrica; assembly: GCA_963082835.1. Classification (NCBI taxonomy): domain Eukaryota; kingdom Metazoa; phylum Arthropoda; class Insecta; order Diptera; family Asilidae; genus Leptogaster; species Leptogaster cylindrica. The sequence goes on along the minus strand of CAUJAV010000113.1, from coordinate 23,243 downwards.
AGTTCCAGTTATTAAGTGGTTTTAATGGTGATATTTTATGGTTAAGTTTTCAAAGACATTGGGACACCCAAAGTTAAACTTAAAGGTAAATTAAAGAGGAAATCGTGTCGCCTTGCATCGCAATGAAATTTAAATCGATTCGAATCGAAATTCTTTGAATCGGATCGTTGCATCGAATCGAAAAAGATTTGCTGCATCGCACACCTCTGGTAGTGAAAGGTCTTAAGCCCGGTCCAGACGCTCAGTTTTGAACAACGATTTGTCTGCGCAGTTTTATGACCGAATGAAATCGTTGCGATTTTTAGAGCGTCCACACGGCAACGACAAATCTGCGTATTTCGCTCTGTTTTGTGTGATCTGTGTTCAAAGTTCATGGAAGTCCGCACAGATTCACGGATATCTATGCTCTTTAGCTCAGATATCGTTGCAACTGCGCAGACTTCAAATCGTCGCAGATTTCCAGTCCACACGCAACGAGTTGTCTGCAACGATCTGATCTGCGCAGACAAGTCGTTGCTCAAAACTGAGCGTCTAGACCGGGCTTTACAGTCTTCGTAAAAAGGAACTGATTAAGCGAATGGGTGCCCCTCAACAACAGAATACTCGTCGTCTTTTGGAGAACGAGCCAATGGGAGACAAGAAGCCAACTCAATTTTTGCGGCATTTACGCCATTTAGCAGGGAAAGTATTTCCCGACGACGTCCTGCAAGCTCTATGGATGGGTCGACTGCCTAAACACGTACAGGCTGTACTAGCGGCACACCAGGATATTAAACTGGACAAAATAGCGGGAAAAGCAAACTCCATTTTTGAAGCCTATGGTCCTCAAACTAATACCTTGGAAACAGCGTGTGTGTCGACTTCCGTTAACACCAGACTAGATACCCTGGAATTAGCACTGACTATGGCTATTCAAGAGTTAGCTTCAATAAAAATTAGAACTGGTACCCAACAAACATATGTCCAACGGCGCACACGATCTCTCTCTCTCGTTCCAAATCGCAAAGTTATCGATTAGAAAAAGGTAGTTTTTGCTGGTATCAAAAATGGTTCGGCGCCAAGGGCGCCAGCTGTAACATAGCAAGTATAAAATCTGTTTCTGGTACTACACCTTTCCTCGAGCTTCTTCAGAAGTATCCTGAGGTCACTCGCCCAGTTGGAACTCAGCGTTCCGTTCAGCATTCTACTCAACATTATATAGTCACAACTCCAGGACCACCAGTGGCACTCCAGCCACGAAGACTCGCTCCAGACAGGGTGCGGGCTGCAAAGAAAGAGTTTGAAACCATGATGCAGATGGGCATTGCACGACCATCTAAGAGTTCTTGGGCGTCCCCCTACATATGGTGCCCAAAAAAGACGATCAATGGAGGCCCTGTGGAGACTATCGAGCTCTTAACGCAAGAACTCGCCCAGACAGGTACCCTGTGAAGCACATCCAAGACTTCGCGCAGTCACTGCAATGAAGACCAATATTTTCGACGTTAGATCTTATTCGTGCATTTAATCAAATTCCTGTCGCTGAGGAAGACATCCCAAAAACAGCCATCTCGGATCTCATCACCTTTCGGACCTTTTTCACCTTTTTGAATTTACAGTCTTACCTTCGGTCTTCGTAACGCAGCTCAGACGTTCCAAAGATTTGTCCATGAGGTGTTACAAGGACTTGATTTTTGCTATGTGCACATTGATGACATCCTCATCGCGTCAACATCAATCGAGCAACACCTGGAACATCTGACCATCGTTTTCAAGCGTCTTAAAAAGTATGGCTTGGTGATCAATGCACCCAAATGTTTGTTTGGTCAACCCGAAGTGAAGTTCCTAGGTTACCTCGTATCGAGTGCTGGCACACGCCTAGTTCCCGAGAAAATAGAAGCTATCCGAAACTTTCCACGCCCAGATTCCGTGAAAAAGTTAAGGCAGTTCCTGGGAATGCTGAATTTCTTTAGTAGACTCATTCTTAATACTGCGCAGATTCAGGCACCATTGAATGAACTACTTCACGGGAATGTCAAAGGCCGCACACACGCAAGGCTTTTGAGGCTAGTAAGGAAAGCCTCACTCGAGCAGCAATGCTGGCTCATCCTAAGTCAAATGCACCTTTGGCAATCTTTAGCGATGCATCTAACTTCGCTGTTGGGGCTTCTCTTCAGCAGTTGATAAACAACAACTGGCAGCCTTTAGATTTTTTCTCGAAGAAACTAAGTTCCACTGAGCAAAAGTATGGAGCGTATGACCGTGAGTTACTGGCAATTTACTTAGCGGAAAAAACATTTTCGTCATATGGTAGGAGGTAGGTCATTTACTATTTACACTGACCACAAACCTATTGTTTAAGCTTTCCGAGAAACAAACGCACAATGTTCGCCACGTCAGTTTCGTCAGTTAGACTTCATAGGTCAATTTACAACTGACATACGACATATTGCTGGCGAAGATAATGTTGTAGCCGATGCTTTGTCCCGTATCGAGGAGTTAGAATCTAAATTAGATTTTAGTGCCTTAGCTGTTTCACAACGTAAAGATGATGAGCTTCAGAAGTACACACAAGATGGTTCTTCCTTAAATCTTAAACTCATGCAAATTCCGAACACTGACCAAAGAATTTTCTGTGACGTTTCCAACAAGAACGTCCGCCCTTTCGTTACCAAGGAGTTTCAGAAAACAGCATTTAACTCCTGGCATCAGCTTTCCCCACCCCGGTATTAGAGCAACGATCAAACTAGTTTCAGAACGTTTTGTTTGGAAATCAATGAAACAGGACTGCAAGAACTGGGTCCGTTGTTATTTACACTGCCAGCGTTCAGAAGTGTCTCGACATGTATCTTCACCTGTGGGAGAATTTTCAACTCCATCAGCAAGGTTTGAGCATCTTCACATAGACCTAATTATTATGCCTCCGTCAGATGGGAACTGGTACTGTCTAACCATTGTGGATCGCTTTTCCCGTTGGCCAGAGGAAATTCCGTTAAGCAATCAAGACGCAGAAACAGTTACTCAAGCGCTTTATAGTTGCTGGGTATCTCGCTTTGGCACTCCACTAAGGATAACATCCAACCAGGGAAGACAATTTGAGTCGTACCTATTTAAGCATTTAAATAAGCTTTTAGGTACAACTCACCTTAGGACAACGGCATATCAGCCTTCAGCTAATGGGATGGTTGAGCACCTGCCCCGTCAGTTGAAAGCTGCAATCATGTGCCGTCAGACACCACGTTGGATTCAAATTTTACCCATGGTTCTACTTGGAATTCGTTCAGCTTAGAAGGAAGAGCTTCAAGCAATAGCAGCCGAATTGGTATATGGGCAATCACTGCGTCTTCCGGGAGAGTTCTTGAACCCACAACAAGAAGATTGCACAAGAGAAGCTTCACACTTTTTTAAGGAATTGAAGCAACATATGGAATCGTTGAAACCAACTATAGGATCCCGTCATGGATCGAAAAGCCCTTTTATTTTCAAAGACCTGGCCACAACTGAGCAGGTGTTCGTGCGTTGTGATAGTGTGAGACAGCCTCTGCAATACGATGGTCCTTACAAAGTATTAAGACGTGAGAAAATAACTTTTATGATAATTATCTAGGGACGCGGTGTTACTGTGTCTGTCGGTCGTATTAAACCAGCCTACACAATGAAGGAGGAATTTTCACTGTTCCCTTATCCAGAAGAAGAAGAACAAGACAATTATATTTTTCCACCATCTAGCGTGATCTTACATCCACCGCCTACATAGTCAACCGCTCAACCATTGGCACCGCCCTGCTATTCTACCAGATCGGTTAGACATGTCCGATTTCCAACCCGGTATCTTGAAATGGTATCGTAATTAATTATCATATAGTAAATTACTAGCATGGGGCTACTGTAGTGTATTTACTGTAGTGTTTTATCATATTAGTTAAGGTAGTATTATATTTTACTGTAAACAAACTAAGTAGACGATGACGAGTTAAGGTTTTGGTTTTGTGAGTAAATGTTTTTCAGTTAATAAATTTTCTAGTTTCGAATAGACCTAAAGGAGTTTGACGACCCCTTCATCTCGAAGCTCCTTTATTGCACGTTTGTCCGTCCAATCCTTGAATATGCCAGTCCTATTTAGTCCCCCTTTTATGGCTGCTATATCAAAAGGATTGAGGCTGTGCAGTGTAGGTTTTTGCGATTTGCTCTCCGTGGTTTGCCTTGGGAAGATCCGTTTCATCGCCCTCCATATTCAGATCGCCTCATACTTATTGATCTGTCATCTTTAGAGCACAGAAGGACTATTGCCGGTATTTTGTTTGCTTTTAATTGCCTTCAAGGTACCATTGATTCCCCTGAATTGCTGGCCGCTTTCAATATTTCTGTTCCTGCGCGTTCCTTGAGGTCCCGTGATTTTTTAAATCTCCCTCAGCATCGAACTAACTATGGTTATAATAAACCGTTATCAACGATGTCACGCTCGTTCAATCTCCACTACTCTGAGATTGATTTTAATTTAAATAGAAATCTGCTGAAGAGTCGGCTTGGTTAGGGTTGTTCTCGTTATTCTCAGTTATTTTGAGTTTCCCTACCTATAGCTTAATTTATTTGTTTTTCATTTAGTTTTGATTTTACATTTTTCTTTTTGATTTATGTATACTAGTAGTCGCTCCGCGGTCGATATTCGAGCGTGTTGGTTAAACTATTTTGATATGATATATAAAAGTACCAAGATTAAATCAAATCGTCCATCACCCCATCTAACTTACAGCTAGATCCTAGATTCATAGCCGTCTAAATCTTTGTGTCGAACTTTGCGAGATTGATGGTCCACTTAACTATTATATTAGTATTACATTATAAGGTATTAACGTTGGATTTTTACATAAAATTATTTCACCTTCCAAGTCCAATAAAAATACATTAATTACCATTGACTAATTTTGCTTGCAATTCATTTCTTTCATTCCAAAATACTTTTCATTTTTGAAAAATTTTCATAATTTTAACAATGTCTTATTTTATAGGTGTTTTTTTATTTTGTATACAAATTCTAAAACATGATGCAATTTGAACAAATTTTTTGGTAAAATTGCTTATATAATAATGGTCTCTTTACATTACAACTATATTATAATTAATCCATTTTGTTTGATATTTGTTAAAAACAAAAATGTAAAATCAATTATAAAATGGCAATAAAAAAATCTATCCCATTTGATAGCATGAGTCCATGAGAAGATTAAATTGAAGTTCAAACTTCCTTAGACGCGTTGGGCGCTTATTGGATGAGTATACAATTTGAGTTCGCCTCACGGACATGCTAATGTTAAGAGTATATCTGTAGCATCAAGTGGCATTATGAAAATACTAAGGAAGGCCAATTATATTAATGATAATAGACATTTTGCATGACGATTAATTATTATTTCGAAAACATTTTTTCACGCGTTCTTGTCGGCGATTATAATTTATGAAAAAAATTTAGGGTAGTAAACCTGAATGGATTTACATGGGGTTTTTCCGGTGGATTAAAAATTTTCTACTTTTTCGGGGGTTATGGAGGTGGGGGTGGTAACCATCCTCTTTGGAATTGTCCAATTCAGGCCGTGAGTGATATCAAATTAAAGCTCTTGCTGAATACTAATAATAAGCATATTTTTTTCATCTATAAGAAAGTTTACAACAGACTTTTTTTATTCGAATATCGTTAAAATGTGCTTTACATATTTCATGGAAACATTTCAATATTCTATGTTTAACCGTTATACGGGTATATATGTAAAATAAATTTGTTCAGTTTTTTCATGTAAATTTTTTTTCATGGAGGCACTTAAATTAATTTCCAATAATCTTCTAAACTACTTATCGCAGAGAAAAAGTAATTACACCAAAATGTTCGCAAGAATGCGAATTAATATGCATATGTCAGATAGATTATGTACTATTATGAGTTTTTAGCGAAAATGTAATGATTATAGTAGATAACATTGAGTGTCGCCCTCAATGATTTAGGCAGCAGTATTTTATATGGTGAAATACATTTTTACTTATTTTACGTGATTTAACAATTAAAGTAACACAAAAAGGTTTCGGTGCACTTCTCCTTATAAGTAGGTACCTTTTGTTAAAAAAAAATTATGAAAATCCGTTCATAAATAGAAGAGGAAATAGTACTGAACACTTTTCCCTACGCCTATTGATATATAAGATTCGAATAAAAAAAGTGTTGTAAACTTTCTTACAGAAGAAAAAGAAATATGCCATTTAATAGTAGTTATCAGGAGCTTTAATTTGATATCACACACGCCCCAAATTGGACAACCCCAACGGGTATGATTACCATCCCCACACCCACAACCCCAACAACGTAAAAAATTTGTACCGCATCGGAAAGATCCCCATTCACTGATTCTAAATTTTAAAAACCCATGTAAATCCATCTATGTTTACTACCCTAAAATTGCAGTGTATTTTGTTGTTGCAAACATTATATATGGGAGAAAGCATGCATATTTCTATATCATTTTTACCTGTGTTAATGAAAACGCATAAAAGAAATATTTATATTCTGCAAATCTGCACGAAAATACCTTTCTAACGGTATGCGTGAATTTCTCCTACGACGCCCACACGCTGAGAAAAGCGTACAACAATTTTTGTGCTTGCCTATTAATATATAGATTGTTTAGTATTGGACAAACAGGACGTAATTTTGAGATCAGATTTAAAGAACATTTAAATTCTTTTAGATATAATAAATTGGATTCTATGGTTGCTAAACATATGAGTGACACGGGGCATATCTGTAATATTAATAACTTGAAGGTTTTGCACATTCAAGAAAAAAGTATGAGGCTAAATGTCTTGGAAGCGTGTTATATTATGAAAGCCTCTTTGGAGAATTACAGTTTGCTTAACGAACAGTTAGATTTTTTTCACTCTCCCTTGAATAGTTTTATCGTTAATAATCTCTGATTGTAAATGCTCTCACTGTTTGACTTTGCTCTTGCAGCTATTTGACTAAGATAATTATTGTACTCAGTTTAGTTATATTTTATGACTCCTTGAAAATGGCTTTGTAAGCCGAAATGCGCATCGGAAATTTTATAATAATAAAAAAATTTTTGAAACGATTATATAAAATTATCTATTTATTTTAATCATGGAAACGTTTCATAAAAATCCCACAGTGAAATCAGTGAATATATTGTTTAGTAATCTGTTCTTATTGTTAGATGAAATTGTTAAATAAATAAATAGACACGGTGGGCATTAAGACAGCCCTAAAGTTACGATTGGCGGAACATTTAGGACAGCAGCCAGAAACTTTCATTGGATGGCTCGCAGCAGGAAATTGACGATCTGAAGGACATGATCTGAAAAAGGAGGAAATTTTAGAATTAAAAAGGAAGCTAGTAGCGTTGTGTAGTGAAGGCACGGAAACGAGCAGCTGGCAAACGTCATTTTGCCTCAGAGACATTAAGGAGCCTCTACCTACATTCTCTGGGGATGACACTTACGCGAACCAACAGTGGGTAAATTGTTTTGAGGAAGCACAAAACATAAACGGGTGGAGTGATCAACAATCTTTCATCTACTCGAGACGCTTACTTAAAGGGACCGCGAGGCTATTTTTACGATCATCGTCATGCGTAACGTGGAAAGAACTTAAGGCATCATTATTAGCAGAATTTCATAATGGAGCTACACCAGTCGACGTACATAACAAACTAAGGAATCGGAAAAAAACAAAATGATGAAAGTGTGATATGTCTTGAGCATGCAGGAAATCGCATCACTCACAGCCATAGACGAAGAAGACCTCATACACTACCTTATAAGAGGAATTCCAGACTCGTTTTTGAATAAACAAGTATTGTTTACGGTGAAGACTCTCAGTTAACTGAAAAAAACCTTAAGGACTTATGAAAAAATGAAACGACAACAAAAAGTGCAGCTAATCAACAACATTGTTACAAACCACCAGGACTTCCAAAACCAACCATAACTATTATGATGCTTCAGAGCGGCACTTCCGATGACAACAATTTAGAAAATAAACCAGAAGCCAGTAATTATAAACGTTTAAATCTGTCTAATGATTTCCATCACAATTTTGGATACTCGTTCTCCTGTGAATTGGAAGGAGATTTCGTAGCAGAGATCGAAGCGAACACTATGCTAGATACGGGGAGCCCCATCAGCTTTATTCCCTCTTACGTTGTCTCGTCTATATGCAATCCGGTCTTACAAAATACGTTGGAATCAATAACAGCCAATTAATTACATTAGGCAAGCTACAGTGCACTGTATCTTTCGAAGGTAAACAAGTCATATTAGATATACTCGTAGTTAAAGATCATTCAATGCACTGTCCAGTAGTCTTTGGTAGAAACTTTTTGAATGAATCTAACATACAAATTACTTTAAATAATCACAATAGCGTTAAGCAAATTCACGAAAATGATGATTTCCCGAAAGAAATGTTGAATATTGATCGATTAATTTAAATATCAGCTAAAAATTATCGTTTAAAGAAAAAGAACGTGTGCAAAACATTATAAAAATGGTCATGACACCGGCAAGTATATCCAGAACTCAACAGCACAATTAAATTAAAAACTATTTTGAAATAATAAATAAGAATAATTCAATTACAAAATATAAAATATAATACAATAATCACAATTAACAACTTATAACTTTATAAATAAGATTACAAAATTTAAAAATTATGTTTGGTCAGTTCCAGTTATTAAGTGGTTTTAATGGTGATATTTTATGGTTAAGTTTTCAAAGACATTGGGACACCCAAAGTTAAAGGTAAATTAAAGGCGAAATCGTGTCGCCTTGCATCGCATCGAATTTGAATCGATTCGAATCGAAATTCTTTGAATCGCATCGTTGCATCGAATCGAAAAAGATTTGCTGCATCGCACACCTCTGTTTAAACCCTTATTTTGAGCTCACAGTCCACTGGTCAGATGCCCTTGGAGTTGTAATAACGGATAAGGAATCACAAATCTTCAAAGAATGTGAGGCTACCAGGTTTATTTGTGCAAGACGCTAAAGAAGACGCCAACAAAGTCGGAACCCTTAATCCAAAGAGCAAACTTAGTCCAAGGGAGGCAGAAGATCTGGAGAAGTTATTAGTCGAGGAGATCGAGGGCGTGGAAGGTATCGGGTGTACGGACAAGGCAAAATACATTATCAGAACCTCGTCCCCACCTATAAAACAAAGGTATTACCCTGTATCCCCAGCGATACAAAAGCACATCGACAAGGAATTAGACGAGATGTTACAGGACGGGATTGTAGAGCCTTCCACTAGTCCGTGGGCCTCGCGAATCATTCTAGTGAAGAAGAAGGACGGATCTTATCGCTTTGGTGTCGACTACCGGAAATTAAATAAGGTCATCGAGAAGGATGCTTATACTCTGCCGTATATCGTTTCCATTCTGGACCAGCTGCGGGATGCCAGTTATCTCTCATCCTTGGATATCAAATCTGCCTTTTGGCAAATTCCAGTAGACGAAAACTCCAAAAAGTACACGGCTTTTACGGTTCCGAATCGCGGTCTATTCCAGTTCAACCGCATGCTATTTGGATTTAGTAACTCTCCAGCTACGTGGCAGAGACTAATAGACAATGTGCTCGGATCTGACCTAGAGCCCTATGTATTCGTATGGATTCTGCCGAGCAGAATTGCGATACCTGGGTTATGTGGTAAATGAAGATGGCTTGAGTGTGGACCTAGGCAAGGTAAAAATCATAGTAGATATCCCAAGTCCTACCAAGGTTTCGGGTGTTCGGAGGATTATCGGGATGGTTTCGTGCTACCGACGATTCGTAAAAGACTTTTAAAATTTTATAGCCCCAATGACAGCCTTGTTGAAGAAGAAATCCCCATTCGTCTGGGATCAGCTTTGCGAGGAGTCCTTTAAGAGAGCGAAAGATTGTTTGATGAGCGCCCCAATACTCTCGTGTCCCGACTACAAGCTGCCGTTCATGGTTCAAACCGACACTTCGGACCATGGTCTGGGGAGTTCTTTCCCAACAACATCCGGAAGGGGGAAAAGTAATATGTTCCCTGAGTCGATCATTAACAGCAGACGAGAAGAAATACTCCACCACGGAAAAGGAATGCCTGGCCGTCTTATGGGCGGTGGAGAAGCTCAGGCCATACATCGAGGGAGTACGGTTCACGGTTATAACTGCCCAAGTAGCATTTTGCGACCTTATGTTACCCATTCCACAATTTTCACGCTACAACGTATTCGTTACGTTATTATGACAAAATTCTTGGTAACTGTGACGTTTTAATTTCCATTTGGTCAAATATCCTATATCAACACATACAAGAGCTCTGTTACGTAACTTTTACCTTAGTTGTTACTACTTGGGAACAAATCCTATTTTAACCATTGTGTCCAACAAGTATATTCCTAAAATGACACACAAACGTTATTGTTACAAACGCAGTTCTCGTTTGGGAACAAATCCCATTTTAGACATTGTTACCACTAAGTATATTCCTAAAATGACACAAAAACGTTATTGTTACAAACGCAGTTCCCTTTTGGGAACTAAATCTTATTTAAGGCATCGTTACCAATAAGTGTTTTCAAAATGACACAAAAACGTTGTTGTTACCTACGCAGTTCCCCTTTGGGAACAAATACTACTTTAGGCATTGTTCCCGCATTGTGTATTTTTAAAATGACAGAAAATCGTTGTTGTTATATTTATTTGAGTCTCTCATTCTGAACTTTTATAACACAAAATAGTAACTGTGACTATTTGGGAATATTTAAAACGCAAAGAGGTTTCTGTTTCTAAGTGGGCCCCGTTGCATGACACATAATAGACACTGTGTCAATTTAAGCACAGTATAAGAAAGACAATGAAACTTTATACTGCAGAAACATAAACAATAGCCGATGATTTTGGAAAAATATATATTTTAAAATTAAACGCTTTCAATATTTTTATTTATGTTAAATCCCTTTTTCAAGTGAATCTAATAGTAGAAAAGGTTGGTGTAGTCGTTAATTGTAAAATATATTACTATATATTATATAAATTATATAAATTATGTGGTCTCATCATTCGAAGAATTTTGCAAACCGAAATGCAATGAGGTTTACGCCAGCTTCATTTTCAATAATAGAAGCCAAGCGGTACTAGAACCGTTCGACAATTGGTTGATGGATTTGAAGAAACTGATCAAAAACTTTAAATATGAAGGCCAACAGGATCGAATGCTGAGGGACAGGCTGGTTATTGGAACTCTGGATAAATCGCTACAGAAGAAATTACTCGAAACTGAGGGACTGACAGCCGACAAGGCCATCGAGATGTCCAGAGCTGCAGAGGCAACACGGAAGCAAACGGAGAACCCGCAATCGCAAAGTAAGAGGCAGAAAACATGGCAAGCGGATGCAGTTACAAAGTATTGGAATGTGAAGAAACCGTTCTCGGAGTCAAGAGATAAGTGCGACATAACCAATTTTAGTTCTGGGCAGAAAAATAAAAATTCATTTGAAAAAGCTAATAATAGAATTAATTTTAGGGTTAATGAAACAGCAGTAAAAAATTGTAAATATTGTACAAAAAATCATGATAGAGGTAAATGTCCAGCTTTTGGGAAAAAGTGTAGAAGATGTGGAAAACCAAATCACTTTTCGAATGCGTGTATGAGGAAAGATGTAAACCGGTAAACGGAAAGAGTGAGTCTTGAAAATCTATTTATTGATTCTATTACTAACAGCATTGCACACGGGGTATCTTCTTGGACGGAGACCATATCAATTAATAATGTAAATATTGTATTTAAAATGGATACGGGCGCAGATGTAAACGTACTTCCACAGAAATTTTTCAAAAAAATCAAGGGGGCAAAAATAAAAAATAAAATAATCAAATTAGAAGGTTACAATGGTTCAGAAATTAAGGTAAAAGGGATAACAACAGTAGATTGCACAATAAAAGGTAAGAAGTTCACGCAAGACTTTTTGGTTACGAAGCAGGGGGATGTGCCTTTATTAGGACTTCGCAGTTGTGAAGAATTAGGGGGTTATTGCGAGATTCGAGTCGACATGTATCGACTCGACTTGAGTCGATTCTACACGTAAAAGTCACGGTATTGCGGATGTGCATCGACTCGATGTTTTGTACTGCCATATACAAGTCAAGAGACAGCTGTCACTTTTGCTTTTGAAGTCTTGGCGGCTGTTTGTGATTAATAAAATAATTGCGGTTTTAGTGAAAATATTTTAAGATATAACTTAAAGTTTGTTAATTTCTAAAAAAAAATAAAAAAATGAGTTTATTGTGGAATATGTTTGTGGATGAATTAGCGGAAGAGTCTAGGGAGCAAATAATTTCAACGTTGCGAACGCGCAGAAATTTAAGGGATGCTTCAAATCCTCTTGAATTGTCTGAAATAAGGTAAGTTATTTTGTAAAATGAATTAAAATTGGATGTAGAATACAAAACTATTTCAGCTTTAAGACAAATTTTCGATTATCAAAAGATGTCTTCATTATTTTGTTAAATGAAGTTAGCCCAAAACTACGGGAAGAGCAACGAACGTCGTCCATTCCAAATGTGATAAAATTGGCATGTTTTCTGCGCTTTTGTGCCCAGGGTAGTTATCAACTTTCTGTTGGTAATGAATATTTACTTGCCTTGGGTCAGTCTACTGTGTCGCTCATATTAAACGAAATGTTAAATGTATTTGAGCGGCACATTTGCCCGAAATGGATAAAATTCCAGTATTCTAGAGAAGAGGATGAAGAAGCGAAACTTGCGTTTTATGGAATCTGTGGCATGCCTGGTATTATTGGGTGTGTAGACGGTACACACATCAGAATCCGAGCGCCCAAGAAAGAACTTCAACATCTCTATTATTGCAGAAAAGGATTCTTCAGTATAAATACTATGATTGTAAGTAGTGAAACTAATTTGCTTACATTGGTTTATTTAAATAATTATGCAAATTTTGTTCCTTATAGGTGTGCAACCATAAAATGGTTATTAAATATATCAATGCCAGGTATCCGGGATCCTCACACGATTCAATGGTCTGGAACGTGTCACAACTGAAGAATGTTCTGAATGAGAAGTATGAAAATGGCTGGAGAAATTCATGGATTTTGGGTAAGTTTCCTGTTGGGCTGTTGCAGTATATATTTATTCGTTAATATATTGAAATTTTTAGGGGATTCTGGATATCCTCTATATCCATATTTAATAACACCCTTTAGAAATGCTCAACCGGGCACTCCACAGGCAGAATTCAACAAAAAGCATGTCAAAGGTAGGAACATAATGGAGAGGACTAATGGGACGTTGAAAAATAGATTCAGGTGTTTGTTGAGAGCGAGGGAACTGCACTACATTCCTGAGAAATGCACCCAGATTATAAATGCCTGTGCAGCTCTTCACAACATCTGCGTCATGCATGGCATTGAATGGGACGAGCCATTAGAAGAAGGAATTCAAGAGAACGAAAATGATGAGGAAAATCAAGCGCCAATTACAGCGGGCGACAACAGAGGCATTATGGTTCGTGATAATTTGTTATCCTCATTAAGGTAATTAAATAATATTAATTTCTGAAAAATTCAGCGAACAGGAGTATAAAAAAAGGATAGTAAGTATATCATGAAATTGTTGTAGCACACTAACTGCCAGCTTTTTTTTAGAAGCATATTGGTTCTCCATTGACCTTTGGATCTTAAGAATTAAGTTATGTTATAAGTGAATTATTATAAATATCTATTGGTTTTTTTTTTTTCTCACAGTTTTTGTTATTAATTGTATTTAGGAAATTATCTTTAAATGAATCAGTGTATTATTTGATAAAAAAAAAGTGCATGTAAATAATATAGTTATTGTTTAATAATACTAATTAGTATTATAAAAAATATTGAGGTACTTTTTTATTTTTATTAAAGCTAAAAACAAAATGTTAAAAGATAATAAAAACATCCTAAAAAGGGACATTAACTAAACTTATTAAAAAAACACTTAATTTAAAACCCAAAAATGGTAACATATCCTACAAAATATAAAAAAGAACATACATAGATAGTAATCACTCCTAATATATTAACCTAAATATAATAGAAAAAAAAACAGCCTTTATATAACAGCCTAAAGAAAACAAACTTAAAAGCATAAAAAAATATTGCCAAAGAAGTATCATTAAAACTAAAAACTAACCATATTAAATATACCTATAAGTAAAAAACTAAAACATGTAAATGAAATGCTTAATATTAATCAAAATCACTTTCACTGAATACATCACAATTGTCTGCAGTTTCCCTAGTGCTACTCTTCAGTTTCTCGCAAACAATTTGCTTTTTTAAATCTAAGATCTCCATTTTAATTTTTAATCGTAAGGATCTGTCCGCTTGTTTTTTTTTAATTTCATCCTCATAAATTTTTAGTTTTTTTTCTTTTAATTTTATTATTTCGTTTTTTTTTTTTCTTTCTTTAAATAATAAATCTTTTTAATATAGTCCTTAACGTCATTTAACTCATTTTTAATTTCCCCAATGTCTGACGTAAGATTTGTGAAATCTTCCGTATGAGTTGCTAATAAATCCCACTTTTGTTGATGGGAAGTGGAAGCCTGGCTGCTTCTATTTGCAGGTCGGCTGTCGGAAGTGGAAGCCTGGCTGCTTCTATTTGCAGGTCGGCTGTCGGAAGTGGAAGCCTCGCTGCTTCTATTTGCAGGTCGGCTGTCGGAAGTGGAAGCCTGGCTGCTTCTATTTGCAGGTCGGCTGTCGGAAGTGGAAGCCTCGCTGCTTCTATTTGCAGGTCGGCTGTCGGAAGTGGAAGGCTGGCTGCTTCTATTTGCGGGCCACTCAGTTGTAGTCTCAATTTCCGTTCCGGAAGGATGTTCCCACTCCTCTATTGGTTCATCGATGTTTTCCCCATATTCGACATTCGAAATATCCACCCCAAACTCCCTTCCTGGAGGGTTTACGGCTGTTCCCATGTGAAGAAACTCTGAAAGCCTATATTCAAATGCATTTAATTGCAAAATTTTATTTGGGCCTCCACCAGTGGCATGCATTTCATTGTTATGGTAAATTAATTTCTTTTTTAATTTTTTTTTTAAATCCGTCCAAACCTTTTATAAATTAAAATGTTCTTTACATGTTTTCCTTATTTTGAAATAAATTTTACCTTGGCCCATTTGGCGGCTGTTTTGGTAGGAGGTCCCAAACTATTCAACTCCACCGTAATTATCTGCCAATAATTATTTGCTTCCGATTTTTGGCAAATACCTTTTGCCACTAAAGGCTTTCTCTCCATAAGCTGAAGTAGTTTGTCCAACTGTGTTTTGTTGCTGAATGATTTTCTTCTTTATAATGGTAAAATTTTGTATTTTAATAATAATAACAAAAGTTACCAATATTTACTTACCCAGCAGCTGCATTCTCCATTTCAACACACAATTAAATTATAGCATTAACTTATAATAAATATAATATAAAATAATATAATAAACTAAACAATGTAAAACTATTAAAAAATTTAATAACTATTATAACTTTTATAAAATTTAAAAATGCCTTAAAACTCCAAAAAAAAAGTATTATTTAAATTTCTTTAAATCACAACAAACATCAAAACAAATTGTTTTGACAGATTTTACCAAAGTCGACATGAAATTGTCAGTCGACTTGACAAGTCTACCAAATAGACTAAAGTCGATATGAAGCGACTCTCGCAATACGGTGACTTGTGATTCTACGAAAAGTCGATATGAAGCGACTCTCGCAATAACCCCCTTAGGCTTAATTAAGCGAATTAATACAGTAGAGAAATCAAAAACGTTTAGTTCAGTCGAAGAATTTATGGCAGCATACAGTAAAGTATTTGAAGGTTTAGGGGAATTTCCAGACACGTACCACATTGGGCTTAAATCAAACGCTAGTCCAGTCTCCAAAGCAGCGCGTAGAATACCGATTGCATTGATAGAGCCCCTTAAAGCAGAATTAACAGAATAATGCAAACGGAATATTATCGAAGCGACAAATGAACCGTCGGAATGGACATCTAACTTAGTGATCGTGGCAAAGAGAAATAAAAAGTTACGCCTATGCTTAGATCCCAAACACCTAAACCAAGCAATTATAATCAACGATCCGCACATAATTCCTTCATTTGATGAAATCTCCGCGAAATTATCAGGAATGAAATATTTTACGGTACTGGATCTTAAAGAAGGATATTGGCAGGTCAAGCTGGATACGGAGTCCAGTAAGCTATGTACGTTTTCGAGTCCTTTTGGATGTTATAGGTTTAAAAGGTTACCTTTTGGAATTAAATCAGCGCCAGAGGCGTTTCAAAAGCTAAACGAGAAAAATTTTGCTGACATTGACGGAATAGTAGTGTACATAGATGATATATTAGTGGGTGGAAAAACAATAGAGGAACATGAAAAGAAGTTAGAGAAAGTTATGCAAAGGGCGTTGCAACGAAATGTAAAGTTTAACAAAGAAAAATTACAGTTCAGACAAACGAAGGTCCAATATTTAGGACAAATTATTTCTTCAGAAGGAATCCAGATCGACCCTGAAAGAACAAGAGCCATACAAGAACTTAAAGTGCCAAATAATAAAAAAGAACTGCAACAAATTTTAGGTATGATTAACTACTTGCGTCCATACATTCCGGCATTGTCAGATACTTCGCAGCCCCTGCGAGAATTGCTAAAGACAAGCGTACACTATAAATGGACACAGCGGCAAGACGAATATCTAAAAAAAATTAAGGAGGAAATTATGAGGGCGCCTACCTTGAAGCCATTTGACCAAACTAAGGACATTATAATTCAATGTGATGCCTCCAAAAGTGGCATTGGATGCTGTCTCCTACAGGAGAACAGGCCTATCAGTTTTGCATCTCGAAGCATGTCAGACACGGAAACTAAATACGGACAAATTGATAAGGAAATGCTAGCCATCGTATTCGCATGTACAAAGTACCACAAATTAATTTACGGACGACCAATAACAGTAATAACCGATCACAAACCGTTGTTAGGCATCTTCGACAAAGAAGTGGGACAAGTCTTTTCGCCGAGATTGCAACGGATGAAACTGAGACTATTAAAATACAACATAACTCTGAAACATATGCCTGGAAAAGAATTGGTAATTGCAGATCTTCTTTCTAGAAATTATAAAACCGCAAAACATGAACCCGAAATTAAAGACATAAATGAAGTAATACGATAAACGTTAGCGATCAGAAAAAAGAAATATTTAGGAATGAAACCAAGAAGGATCCTATTTTACTTAAATTATTAAAGATGTTATAGAAAATGGTTGGCCAGAGAACAAGTCACAATTAGACGAAGAAATAAAGTTCTTTTGGAGATTTAGGCACGAATTGATTGCTGAAGAGGGAATCATATTCGTAAATGACCGAATCATAATTCCGCAATCGCTTAGAGGGGAAACCCTAAGCAAATTACACGAGGCTCACCTTGGGATAGTAAAAACAAAAGAAAAAGCTAAAAGTCTCGTGTATTGGCCAGGTATAAATGAACAAATAGAAAATATGATAGCTAAATGCGCGGTTTGTCTAAAGTATAGAAACGCAAATATAAAAGAACCTATGATCCCACATGAGATTCCTCAGATTCCATATTTTAAGTTAGGATTGGATATTATGGAGACAAAAGGGAAAGCTTATATTATTGTATGCGATTATTTTAGTAAATATTTAGATGTGGCTGTAATATATAAGAAGATGGCTGAGGCAGTTATAAAAAAGTTGAAGGAAATATTTTCAGTTCACGGCATACCACGAGTAGTAATTGCAGACAACATGCCCTTTGATTCCTTTCAATTTAAAAAATTCACGACTGATCTCGATATAAAAGTGATCACCTCAAGCCCCCACTATCACCAATCAAATGGGTTTGCAGAAAAATACGTAAACATCGCAAAAGGGCTAATACTGAAGTCCTCGGAAGGAAAGGGTGAGTTATGGAAAGCGCTGTTAGAATACCGCAACACCCCAATTAAAGGTTTAAATGCATCTCCAACTGAGTTACTATTTGGGAGAAGGTGTCGAACGCAGTTACCAGCCAAATTATCACTTTTCAAGAAGGCACAGTTCACACAAGTTCAAAGGCAATTAGAAAGAAACACATGCAAAAACAAAGCATATTATGATAAAACGACGCCATATAAGGCAGATTTTCAGCTAAATTCAAAAGTGTGGGTGCGAGAGGGGAAAGTGTGGAAAAAGGCAGTAGTGTGCGCAAAAGATAGGACACCGAGATCCTATTGGATCCAGGTAGAAAATGGATCCCGTCTAAGAAGAAACTCGTCGTTCTTAAGAACCCGGACAGAATAAAGTACCCGGCTACAACTTGCTGATACATGCATTCGAATATAGAAATAAAAGAAAATGTAGGTAGTAAGAATAATTTAAAAAAACAAAAAAAAAAAAAAAAAAAAAAATTATGAATGAATCTTATCTTATGAATAAACTGATGAGTTACATGTCAAAAAGTCAAGTATGTGAAACGGAATTGTCTTAGGGAATTAGATAGCGAGAACTAAATTTGAAACTGTAAACTGAATTGTCTTAGGGAATTATATATCGAGGACTAAATGTGAAATTGTACCATTATAGTGGGCAGTGACCAGTCTAGTACTTATGGGGACCGTGTAGGAAAGGGAGATGTAGTATATTAAGTATAGGATTATATCATTATATTGAAGGTAACAGTAAATGGTACAGCAACTGGGTACTGGCGAGTGGCCTTATCAGAACTCGTGGCAGTCGGTACTCAGCAGTGGACTCACTCAATCATGTAAAGTAGCATTAAAGCCTTAGTTAAGAAAGTGCCTGAAGTTTCATTTAAAATCCAATACATTTACCGTGTTTTTAAAATCACATTTATCATGAATAGTTTTTGAAAAAATACATATATTTAGGAATTATGAAAGCCCATGAATTTTTAACTAGGTAACACAAAAAGGTAAACGAAAACTTAGGCTTCGTTTGTATTTTTTTTTGATTGCACTTAAGTCAAAAACCAAACAATTATTTCACTAATGCCCAATTTCACAGTGCAAGCTTAAGCTCAAAAATAGGTTTAAAATTCTGCTTAAAGTATGCTTTGATTTCAAAGTGACAATTTTAGTCTTAAACTTTGCTTTAATTTAAGCGGCGAAATTTCGTCGCTTAACTTAAGTTTCATAAAAATGTATTGTCAAACAAACGTCATATGTCAATTGAAATTAATTCTTGATTTTGAATTGTACTTAATGTGCTTGGTAATTAAATGCTTTAATTTTTATAAAAATCAATTAAAATATAGATCATAAACAAATAAAATCACTTAACAACAGCGTAATAACATTTTTGGCAAATAGTTCACCGTATACAGTAGACTACAAAATTGATTCTTATAACTTAAACCAGGTTTACTCAAATATCAACTGTGAAATCTGGCAGAATGAAACTTTAGTTTAAGCTTCCTATGCTCGCTTAACTAAGCGAAAACTTAAGTTTCAACTGTGAAATTGGGCATAAGCTATCAAAATATATTTCCATAAATACATTTAGATAGTGTGTTCATTTTTTATATCAAAACGATGCTACATATAAATGTATATCAGAATATCGAAGATATTCTCCATAAGTCTCCATATATCTCCATAAGTTTTACCGCCCGGAATGGGTTCACCAAGTAGTAAAAATCATGCTCCGGGCGTATGTTGGCGCGAACCACCGAACGTGGGCGAATCACCTCCAGAAAGTTGCTAGCGTAATCAGGACTTCCGTTCACGAGACCACGGGTCTGACATCATATTATATACTAGCCGGTCTACCCGGTTTCACCCGGTTGGTTGGTGGAATGATTGTTATTAATTATTATCGTGCCATTGATTCATCATCGTTTTACATTCTTATTGTTGTTCGCCTTTCTATCTATATTCATTGCTTCTTCTCTGCATGAAAACAGGACAAACCTTTCGTATTATAATAACAATATGAAGTATAATGTAATTAGGTATAATGTAATACGAAAAAAAAAATTTAAAACAAATTAGTTAATTATTATTTAACTTCACATTTTTACAGAACTTAATTGATATAAGTAGATAGCCTGACTGTTCAATTTTGTGCAATAATTCAATTTAAATATTGCTCTACCAAATTTCACCCACGATGCCAAAGAGAATAAATATTCACTTCCTTATAAACAATGTTTTTTGTTTTTTTATTGGGCGGCACTAATATTACCAGATTCGTGGGCGAACTTACTCGTGAGCAAGCAACATAAAACTGACCGTGGGAGAAACAATCTTCCCTTAAATCTACGCCGGCATATTTTATAGTTTGACCCTAGTGCCTAAGACTTGTTAATCGTCATGGCGAAACAAACTTTGATGGGAAATTGTAGTCTCTTAAAATCAAAGGGGAGGTCATTAGGTATTAAGGGAATACGTGGCACGACAGGAACGACAGTTTGAGGGACATTTTCCCCGTCAACAAATAAAATTTCCTCAACTATTTTCTTTCTTTTAAAAACGAACTGAACAGCACCAGCACCAATCACTCACGCAAATGATGCCAAATGCGCAGCTGTCGCTCACTTTACCTCTAGCCATTAGGCAGACACCACAGTCACAGATATATCATTCCACCATCCACGCACTTATGTTCGCCCGTTCGCCGTCAGCCGTGTGCATGCCGCTGGCCCGCATCTTTTCAGTGAGGGATCGTTCTCACCTAGAAGATCCGCACAAAGAAGAGACGTGGAAATGAATTTCTGTGACGTCATGTTAAAGGAATTTCCGATATTCACCCCTTTAGGGCGGAATGTCATTAAAGGAATGCAATGTAAAATTTTCAGCTTTTTAGGTCCAGCGGTTTGGTCTGTGCTTTGTCTGTCAGTCACGAACGTTTCTTACTATTTTATAGGTAAAAATTTTTCGGAAGAGAAATGCGCTATGAGGAACATCTTCAACCCCTACCGGAAGAAGGTATACACGATGTAGTACGACCACAAAAGTACAAATCCCAAACCAAGCAGCAGGAAGCTATCTTCCACGACGTTCGACAACGACTGCGGAAAGCTGCAGAGAAGGGAGCTAAAGCCTAAAACTTAAGATGACGCCCCGAGGAATATGCATTGAATGAAAAAGTGTGGAAAAAGAACTATGTCAATTCAGATGCTGCTGACTATTTCGCGGCGAAAATAGCATCTAAATTCACAGGTCCCTACACGATTAAGAAGAAAGTCTCCAAACTGACGTATGAGCTAACAGACAAAACCGGTAAACCTGAAGGTATCTGGCACGTCAAAGATCTGAAAAGGTATTCCGGAAGAGAAGATGTACCTGCGGAAATTTTCTAAGAAAATTTCTTTTGAGGAATGGGCGGGTTTATTATGCCTGCTGACGAGAGGGGGCGGAAGCACAGAGCATACACGGTTTACATAGAAGAGCGTTTAATTGAACCTGAAATGTTGATGTACAATAATCTTAATCTAAGCTTAATCTGCATGACCTTAACGAACTTATTGAATCTTACATGCTAAGTTACAATGACCTTAGACCTAAATCTTAATCATAAGACCTTCGTAATTACCTTAAATTAACCTAGTTACAAAAGTTTCCTTAAACTAATCCCGTGGCGCAGGCGAAGCGCAAAGAAACAGAATAAACAGAACTAAACAAACTTGAAAATAGTACTTCTCTATGTGTCCGTGCTGTCCTCGTTTGTAAAGAACTTGGATACACCAATCCTTTTTTTCAGGCTGAACCACGACGGACTCCTCAGGAGCGGCTGGCTGGAGTTACCTAGAAAAGAAAGACCCGTAGTCCACCCCGCAAGTCTACCTGGAAAAAGCGGTAGAGGAAAACCCGGAAACCTAATGAACACCAAACCCCAGCAAACAACCGACCAACACACCGTGCGACCCAGCGAAATGCCGCGAGGAAGCGCGACAGGTGAACACAGGTGTGCGCGCGTGGTGTGCACAAAAACTCATAACATCGTTATGGGACCGGCATCATTCGAAAGCTAAATCACCGGCGACCAAACGCATGTAGTCTCGTGACCAGGTACGCAGCCGTTCAGGTAAAAACCCGCGAAAACGCACACCCGTCACTCGTTACTTTCATTGACACACCTGACGTTAACCAACATTCTCCGCGGAAAACGGACGACACCGGTGGAAATATAACCACAAAACCATCACTAATAGTGGAAAATTTACAAAAACTTCTCCACCAATCACAACTTTAGTTCCGCATAAAATGATGGCCGCCGATTACCACCGGAAGTGCGAATTCAGCCAGGAACTTTTGAAGATTCCATGTCCAGGAGGACCCGAAAGACACAGGAATTTCGGCACGGAGATGCGTAATCACTCCATTTATGATCCGGTGTGCACACTTGGACACTTCCCCCTGGATGAGAGGAAACTCGCAAAAATCGGCCAAAAATACTTGCCATAAAACTATGCGGAAAACTATATAAACAGCGAAAAAGACGAGGAAAGGACAGTTGGTATCCGAGATTTCGAACACGGCGGAACGCTCGCAAAATTCTTTTCAAAAACCGAACCAATAAATCAACCATTAGCACTTAACTTTAACGTTCAACCGTCAACTTTACTTTTCACGGTCACCGAGTGTTCGGAGACAAACATCTAAAAAAAAATATAAATAAAATTAAAATCGCCAACCGCTCCATTAGTGCGAAAAGGACGTGATGCGAAAACAAGACAGACAAAACGCGTTCCACACTGGAAGTACTCAAGAAATCAAATATAAACAATCAGCTTAAAATTAATTAGATTTCTTAAATGGTGTGCAAATTAATGTTATGGGACTAATATTGCACCAAAGAAAATAAAGCGCGCAATTTATTGTTTTTCTTTAAAGGCCATAAATTTGTTGATCTTGGTTGGGAATAAAAGTGATATTTTCCTTAAAATTAAGGCACTTGTGTTTTAATTTTAGACTGCACTTTACAGAAGGGGTTGTCAGGGTTACATCCAAAAAAAAAAGTGAAGAAAAGTAGAGAGATTTAGTCACAGTACTTAAAAGATCATCACAGGGTAGCCATTTTCTCGATTTTCCTTTGAATCGTTATAATTTGAAAAATACATGACCTAATTTTTTTTTTTATTTTTCTGATAAGTGTCACCCCTTGGCCTATAACCCGTTTCCGGCTTGACGTTGATGTACGGGACACCCTGTATATCATATCAAATA